>VZQC01005527.1:287084-310198 GCA_009823505.1 Rhizomys pruinosus
TATATATATTATCAGAGTACATAAAAAATCAGTTCGGGAGCAATTACAGAGGGGTCTACACATAATCAAACTATATTTTATAAAATTTGCAAAACATGTAATGAAAACAATAAAATAAAAACAGAGTTCATATGAATGGAAGGTATCAAAAATACCTTCCCCCTATTAAATGTGAAAAGCAAACCTACTTTATTCAGCAATACCAAAACAAATGAACACGCCTGAGGATTCAATGTCCAAACAGTCAAATAACAAAAAGTGAGTATTTCATTTTGAAGACTAGGTGAATTAAGGAGCTACGTAAATGTCTTCTTAGATTTGCTCTCAAATCCCTGAACTATAATGTAGTTGCCAAATCCTAAATAAACTTCATTACTCCATAATAAAGCAGCTTAGTTTTAAAATTGGTCAGTTTATTGATTTTAGTGGCAAGGGACTTAAGTGTAGTTTCTTGTTTGCTGTTAATTTTTTGTTTTCTGAAACCAATCTGTTACAGACAATGGAGAATTAAACATGCTGATAATATTATACTCTGAGTTAAATTTAAGTGTGGGATCTTGGGGTATTTATGATAAATTGCTGAAAAACAGCTCCTCTATATTTTTTCCAAGTTCAGAGGGTATTTGGGATACTTAACCATTTTTTTAATGTTTTTCATTTTGTTTTCATTATAAGTATGACTCTAATGTCCATATGTAGGTAGGTTCACCATTTTCACAACTAGTGAATTTCACTATATTCCATATAACAATCCTTACATCTCTAATTACGAGTATGACTCTAATGCTCATATGTAGGTAGGCTCACCATTTTCATAACTAGTGAATTTCACTATATTCCATATAACAATCCTTACATCTCTAATTTATAGATTTTTCTCTGTATGATCTAGATGAAATCACGCGACAAGAGGAGTGTTTCTCTTTCTAATTCTGTATTGTATTTATTGTGTCCAACTTTGTTTCACCACTAAATTTCTGTTTTTAATTTGTGGTCATCCACCAAGCCTGCAATGATTTAACTGATGCTACCTGTCCACACATGGAATTCTCTGTCCTGAAGCCTCGATATACTTGACAGTGTCCTATTCACTAGTAAGGAACAGATATCTTATTCACTTGATGCCATCATGCTTTAAGTGTGGATTTTAATCAAATCCAACAGAGCAGCACTTCCTCTTTGCAAGTGTAATGTAAATACCCAATATGCCTGTATTAATTCTTTAATTCACAGTGAGCCTTGACTTTGAAAGTATTTGAAATAAAACACATTTTAAATGTCACATAATATGTTACATATTTTACAGTGTAATATGTAAAAAGAAAAATAAAATAGAGAATCAAAAGACATTATATTATCAATAATAAGTCATAAAAAGAAACTGAGACCAATTTTTTCTAATTCCATTTACTCACATGCGCAGTTAGAGAGGAAGTTGCTTTTAAACCAGGCCAAAAGATGTAGATCACTGCTTCGAAATAGAGTTACCTATTTTGCATGTGATTTGCATCCAGAAATGAGTCTTTGAGTCTAATATTAAAAAAATCAAAGTCTTAATATTTCTATCTATTCAGTGGATTGGAAAATAACTCCTTAATAACCTAAAATAATTTTATTTTGTATCCTTTGTCTGAAAATCAAGCTCAAAAGATTTAATACTTTATTCATAATGTCACATTAATATAATGAATTGTAATTGGACCTCAATTAAAGAAAATTTTGCCAGTTTTTCTTTTTAAAAATATATTTTATTGTTAATTATTTTTATATGTATGAGTTTATTGTTTGCATGTAAGTTAGTGCACCCATGCTTTGCAATGCCCATGGTCACAGAGAATGTCTTATATAAATGATAAGCCATCCAAAACTAGTCATGCATTTTATTTTATTATTTATATTCAGAGTTATTAAAAAACAGATTTTCCAGGACAAATTGAGTTGAATTCACTGAGATTTTAACATATTTACGTTCTTTTTTTCTTTTTCTTTTTTTTTTTTCTTATTTTGAGAATCTCATACATGAGTATCAATCCCTTCTAATCCCTCTCAAAAATATGAACTCTTCAGCCAGGCATGGTGGTGCACGCCTTTAATCCTAGTACTTGGGAGGCAGAGGCAGGTGGATCTTTGTGAGTTCAAGGCCAGCCTGGTCTACAGAGGTGAGTTCCAGGACAGCTGGGGCTACAGGAGACACTGTCTCCAAAAAGAACAAAAAAAAAAAAAAAAGAAGAAGAAGAAAATATGAACTCTTCATTTATTATTGGTGCATATACATACATTCATATATACATATACATGCACACATATATGTATGTTAGTGTGTTTACATGCATAATCTACTGAGGCTATTAGTAGTGCTTCCTTGTACATGTGTTTAAAAGATGACAACTTGTGAATTTACAATCAAGGGGCTTGTCTGTGGGAAGATCCAGTTTGAATTAGGGGATAGTTCTCAGCTAGCACCCCTCAGGGCACCATGTGTGAGTCATGGCATTTATCTGACCCGGCCCCAAGAGGGAGCAAGCACTGTGGCCTGCAAACATGATGCTAGACAGAGCAGCAGTATACAGTGGTGTGGAACCGGGGGTCTGTGATTGAATCTGGGAGCTGACGTCATTTTCTTATAAAAGCGAATTGAAGCAGGCAATAAAGCAAATTCTACATTTCCATCATTACCCAGAATTCCTGGCTGTTATTTCTGCAAGCATACAGGCCAAAGCAGGCATGAATTTTGAGTGACCATTGGGTTGGATGGTAGTCCATCAGACCACCAACCTGGATAGCTGGTGTGGAGCTGGAAGGAGATCTATCAGATCACCAACTGCAAAGTGAATTGTGAGTGAAGGTAGGCTAAAGATAGGCCGTCAGACATCAGCCTGAAATTCCTGTCCAGAGGCCAGCAGTCATTGGACAGGTGGAAACGCACTGCCAAGACAGAAACGTTCTATTCTCCCAGACTAAGGATCTGAGTTGGAAGTACTTCTCAGGTCGGGTTATGGAAGTAAGTCCCTGACCTCTACACCAAGGGGTCCATTCCCAACAGTGCCCTCAAGGCAGGTACTGTGCTCCATTTCCCTTAGCAGGACCAGGCTATACCTGTTCATAGCAAGAGAAGCTCCTTCATTAGTAGGATCGAAAGGTTAAGCCTGGACAAGCTGGCAGCCCATGAAATAAAACAGCCAGAACTGACTAGAGACCAAGACATCAGCTCCAGAGAAAGTAGAGTGTTTTGCTTCTCATCCACCTGTGCCCCTTTTCTAAGCCTAGGGAACAATCTGCGGAAGAGAGGGCGTGATAGAATGTAAGGGCTTCGATTGGGGTTAATGGTGAAACTACAATAATATAGACTGGACACTCATTTGATCAACTTGATTGAACATACAAGCCCCCCCTGCTGGATGGTGGGACCCATGAGCTGTGTGGGTTTGGGCACAACTGCTTGCAAATTGGTTTTACATGAAGGATGCTTGTACTCACAAATTATCACCTATTGGTAAAAAAAATGAAAACAAAACAAAACAAAAAAGCAGAGAAAGATGCAGAAAACTTACGGCAGAATGCACGATCTGCGATGGGTAGGGGTGGGGTGGGGGGGAAGGAAAGGGGATATATGCCTGAACTGAATTGGAAAATGATGTATGAAATACACAAAGCATCAATAAAAATAAAAAAAAAAGATTAAAAAAAAAAAAAAAAGAGAGAAGCTCCAACGCTTGTCCCTGTACAAACCTGACTCTCCTTCCCTTAACAGCTACTGATTGGCTGGAGATCCCCATCTAAAGATGGAAACTTTCCACATGGCGAAGGGTGTGTAGTGAGGAAAGTCTAGCTCAGCAACCATACTGTCCATAGTTCATGAGGGCAGCTTCCATGACATGTCTGGAAGAAAGTATCTAGCTAAGAGACTATGGTCCTTAGGGTCTGGCAATCTTTCTGTCTCTTCTACCACCGTGCTCCTTGATCCTTAGGTGTAAGGTTTGACTGTGGTTGGAGGAGAATAAAAGGAGTTGTAAACAGAGCAACACTTTGTTCTTTTTTTATTAATTTTATTTATTTCTGTATGTGTATGAATGTACTGTCTGCATGCAAGTTTGTGCACCCATGTCGTGCAACGCCATGAAGGTCAGAAGAGGGTATCAGATTCCCCTGGAACTGGAGTTCTCCTGGAATTGGAGTTTCAGACGGTTCTCCACCGCCATGTGGGTGCTGGGGATCGAACCCGGGTCCTCTGTAAGAGTGGTCAGCGCTCTTAACCGCTAGGCCATCTCTCCAGCCCCAACACTTTGTTCCTTAAACAACGTCATGTGAAGGTAAATTTAGAGATGTGATAATGTAGGAATTTTTTTGTTTTTTTTTTTGGGGGGGGGACTTTTTGAGACAGCATCTCCTGTTGTAGCCTCAGATGGCCTGGAACTCGCTCTGTAGACCAGGCTGGTCTTGAACTCATAGAGATCCTCCTGCTTCTTCCTCCAGAGTGCTGAGATTAAAGGCTAACACTATCACACCCAGAGATAATGTGCTTTTTAATAGACTACTCTAGATACCATTGATATAGAGCTTCAGGATAATTCACTCCTAACATGCTGATGTGCACTATTTCTCAGTTATTCATGGTGTGTTATGTATCTTATTTTGTTTGTTGTTCAAGTGTGCAATTTTGATTTTCATGTGTGCCTTAGAGGTTAGCATTGCACTTTGTATATCATGTGGAATCACCATGATTCTGATTCAGAGTATCAACTAAATTAATGACTATTTACTTTTAGAAGTGGTCAACAACTTACTAAAGAGACCTAAATCAAGCAATAAAAGATTGAATAAAGAGACCATGTGTTGATAGGTAAATAATTGATTACTCTTAATTAACACTGTCATAATTTTATATTAGTAAAATCAAATATCTCAAAGATGGTGTGTATGAAAATAATGGAATGAGTTAGGGAGATCACATAGCTATAGAATTTTAGTAATTTATTTTGTTTTACTTAATCTCATTGTACATAACTTTGACAAATTTTTAGACAAATTATTTTTAGGATATCTTGTATTTAGACAGTAATCATCTCCCTCCCTTCATGGTATTATCCTTTTATTGCTTTCCTGTACTCCTTTCCGCTAATTTCCCTATTGCTCTGTGTATGCATGTGTGTGTGTGTGTGGGGGGGGTTGTAGTTTGCTAAGACTCATACATAAAATATGGCATCTCTCTTGCTATGTCTGACTTATTGTGCAGAATATTATTGATCTCTCCTCACTTCTATTATATAAACATTTGACATAATTTCCTTCCTTAATTATTTAAATTTATTTTTATTTTATGAATATGAGTGTTGTTGTTTTTCCCTGCAATTGTACCTGTGCCTGCCATGCCTACAAAGGCCAGAGAGGGCATTGGATCCCCTATTATTGAAATTGTTGATGGTTGTTAACCAGCACAGGAATGTTGGAAACTGAACTTGGGTTCCCAAGAGTAGCCAATACTCTTAAATGCTAAACCATATGTTTAGCTTGAATTTCATTCTTCTTTAAGGATGAATAAACTCTATTGTTTACATGAACACAATGTTCTTTACTAATCATCTGCTCATGCATAGTCTTCCTCAAATTGCTAATTTTGAGTAGTGCTGTCATGAACACGAATGCACACAGATGGATCCAAAATGCACATTGGAAAAAGAAGATAACCTCTTCAAGCAGTGGTGCTTGGAAAAATGAGTAATCACCATGAAGGAGAAAGGAATTAGACATGCATGTCTCACAATGTTTGAAAATCAATTGAGGATGGGTCAAAGAAAAAAATTCTAATTTAAATAATATCCTCATATCAATTATTTTATAATTACTGCTAGAAGAAAATCTAGTCTTTGCAAAGTATGAGTTTTGGTAAGTGATATTGTAATGTCTCTTTATTATTTTTTAATCATTAATTTAACCTATGAAATTTATGGCATTGAAATCTAAATATGCCCTACTGACAAGTTTAGTTACTTTTTTGCAAAAATTTCATGTATTGAAATTACTGTGTATATTATATGAAATACACAAATATATTCCACTGGGATTTTATCTTATCCTTTTTCTCGTTTTGCAGATTTCATACATTTTATCATATTTAGAGCCTCTCCCTTACCTGCACCCCTCTCATTTCCTCCCTGTAGATTTCATGTACCATGTCATGTAAATTAAGGACTGTCTAGTCAACACTCTGTCCCCAAGTGTCCTTTGGTTTCCATCCCTCCACTGGAGCCTGGTTAGCCTATCTAGCATCACACTTTTAAAGAAAACCAATTCTCCCTCTCTCAGTATTTACCAGTTGCCTATAGTTTCTCACTTTGTTTCCACTTCCCATGTTCTATGCTGGCATTTTGTGTGTCCTTAATGTTTGTGAGTCTTGTGCATTCTGTTATCATTGCTGTGATTACATATGAGTAACTTCCCAACTCTCTGGAAAACTGTTTTCTTGTGGTCATCCACCAACATTGGATCTTCAATCTTGCTGCCCCTTCTAAAATGGTCTCAGAACCTTCGTTAGCAGAGGATAAACACTTATTCTTATTCACTGCATTAGGGCTGGTTGTGATTTTTTCTGGAGGAATGGTGATCTTTTTCAGAGGAAGTTTCCTTGGTGAGAGTTTAGAGATGCATCAATATTCTTTCTGCCCCTTGTTCTGTTCTGCTATTTTCCCTGATGTAGAAGTTGCATTATAGAAGTGTCACTTAGGGCTGGGCACCTCACAGTTACTCTTAGTGTCTGTGGAACTTTGTAATGGATTTTTGATGAGTAGTGAAAAGTACACTGTAACTATGAATAAAAATAATTATATTACAATAATGTAGAGATGTGACAAACATCTTTTTTCTAGGACCTCTCGGGTCTCCAGCCATTTGTATTTGACTGTGTGTACAGTACCATGAATGAGTTCCCTCCCGACAAGAGGGCTATAAGTCCAATTAAGTAGCTGTTGATTAAAATTCTAGATGATTGTGCTGCTAGTCCAACAATAAATGTGGCTTTCCATGCTAGTCATTTTGGTTATTAGGTTTTATGGCTTCATTGGACCAATGATTGATTTTTTTTCCCTTAGCAACCTACATCATATCATGTAAAGCTATGAGAACTAAACTTCAGGTAGAAGGCTTCCTGTTCAGTTGTGCTGTGGCACAAGAATATCCATCTTCAGCAAATGGTCCTATCTTCCTGTTCCAAGAGAAAGTCAAGAGTTCTGGCAATAGCTTGAGTTGTCTGGGGATTCTCTCAGACTCCTCTGACCAAGCACTCACAACAAGGTCTCTCCTGTCTGGTAATTTGATCTTTCCTAAGTAACTTTTTAGAGGCTACATCTGATTTTCCTCTCAGTGACAGGGAGCCTTAGGCAGAAAGCAACATTTGACTTTCCTCTTGATGTGCCCCCTCTCTTTTTCTCTTCATTCTTCAATTATCATGCACTCATTGTGGGTTGACAAACCTCTTCCTCCCTGTCTGATTTTGTTATAGCCTCTTCTTTGGTCTTCTTTTTATTGATGCTTTGTGTATTTCATACATCATTTTCTAATTCAGTTCAGGCATATATCCCCTTCCCTTCCCCCCACCCCACCCCTACCCATCCCGGATCATGCATTATTCTGTCGTAACTTTTCTGCATCTTTCTGGGTTTTTTTATTTTGTTTTCATTTTTTTAACAATAAGTGATAATCTGTGAGTACAAGCATCCTTCATGTAAATCCAATTTGCGAGCAGTTGTGCCCAAACCCACACAGCCCATGGGTCCCACCATCCAGCAGGGTGGGCTTGTAAGTTCAATCAAGTTGATCAAATGAGTGTCCAGTCTATATTGTTGTAGTTTCACCATTCACCCCAATCACAGCCCTTACATTCTACTGTGCCCCTCTTCTGCAGATTGTTCCCTAGGCTTAGAAAAGGGGCACAGGTGGATGGGAAGCAAAACAGTCTACTTTCTCTGGACCTGTTGTCTTGGTCTATAGTCAATGCTGGCTGTTTTCTTTCATGGGCTGACAGCTTGTCCAGGCATAACCTTTCGATCCTACTAATGAAGCACATGCAATTAGATATATAGGTATTTAAACAGTATAATATATAGCCTTTCAATCCTACTAATGAAGCACACGCAATTAGATATATAGGTATTTAAACAGTACTAATTGTTATGGTAGGTTACTTTGGTATAGACACAGATGTTTGGATGGTATGTTAATCCATGAATTACATTTTCTTCTGTTAAGTATGACAGGGTTTTCGTGTGGCTTATAACATCTCCTAACCATTAGAGGATGTAAGCTTGTGGCATCAGCCGTGGGTTATTCCTCGAGGCAAGGAGAGAGCTAATAGCTAATTAGATTTGGGATATACAGACATATGGCTGCCACTGCTGCACAGTATTTCCAGGCAGATGAGGTGTAGCTGGTGCTGATGGAGAAGTCCTTTGATCTTATTCTGACTTTCAGCTCCACTGGTTCAGACAGTAGCTTTTAACCCAACATTCTTCTTCTTTTCATTTTTGTTTCTTTTTAGTCTTTTTGAGACAGGGTCTCCCTTTAGTCCCAGGGTCCTGGAGCTCGCTAGGTAGACCAGGCTGTACTTGAACTCAAAGAGATCATTTTGCCTCTGCCTCCAGAGAGCTGGGATTAAAAGCATGCACCACCATGGCCAGCTAACCCACTCTTCTTACCTGGCATCCTATAACATACATAAGTGCTCTGGGAATCCAGACAATAACCCAGCATAGTCATGGGGAAGTGGATAAGAAGCCTAACCCTACCAGAAGAACTATTGGCAAGAGAGAGCGGATGGGAGAGGGTGTATCAAGTCTCAGTGAAGTGTAAGACTCTTGGTAATTTGACCAGGCACCAATGGATGCGCTCACACTGAAGAACATTTGAAGACCCAAATTGCACTTATAAAGTATATAAAATTGAGTGGAAGGCAATAAGGGGTGCAGATAAGGGGTACCTAAATTTGATCAAAATATACTGTACAAAGTTTGCAAAAATGCAATGAAATATTTAAAGATGCATTTAAGTAGCTTTACATATTCTTTGGATATTAGATGGGGAATAATTAAAAAAATGTCCCAATAATTGCAAATAACCACAAGGTCCATTGGTTTATTCTGACTTTTCATATGAAGTACACAATGTCCCCTTTTTTCTTCTTATTCACAGGTAAAAACACATTTAAAGTGGATCATGTAATCAATCAGGGTATTTACAAAATCTATAACTGTCAGCATTTACCGTTTCTTGGTAGTATGCACATTCATATACCCTCTTCCAGATACTTTAACATATCAGTATTTACCACAATAATCTTTCTTCAGTCTGTTTTTAAATATTTCTCTCCCACCCCTTCTTTATCAGATGAAGATATTCTTTTCTGGTAACCACCACGTTATGTATATTTATGTGAAATCAATCTTAATAGGATTTCACATGAGTGTGAATATTGGAGATTTCTGTGCCTGCTTTATTTCACAAAATAAAAAAAGTATTGTTGATGAAATGAGAATTCTCATTTTAATTGTTAAGCATTATCTTCACATTAAAATGTGTATAACTACTATTTAATTATTTCTATAATTATACTCTTGATTATGTTTAATGTCTATGATTTTACGTAGCACGAATGTCCTTAGAAAGACTGATTATGGACATCAAAACACTTCTTCCCAAGTTTAGTTGTGCCTGCTTGCTGGAGCCATCGCAATCCCATTTTGTCATTAAGACCACAGGAGGACCGGTGGAATATCACATATACACCGTCCAGAAGGAATTTTACTGACATTTATAATTTGATATAATAAGTCATTTGAATACTTACTGAAATAAATAGTAAACCAAACAACATTAAAGTGTTCAAAAGATTATAAAATTAATACATTTTCATTATCCACATGTTGAAATGAGGTTTAAAATTAATTGTATGATACGTTAATAATTGTAAAATTATTTTAATTAAAATCTGTAAGAATATGGTGAATAGCATTTCTAATTTTGAGAATTATAGAAACATTTTTAGATTAACTATACTTAGTTTAATGTATTGAGTTGCATCTGGGAAGAATCTGTATTTGCGTGCTATACTCTCATGTAAATATCAAGACTATTGTATTTAAGTTGAATTACGTTTGTCAAAATCAATGCTGCAAGGAGTTCTTTGACATCTTAACCCAGAGCATTTGATTCAGTGCACTGATTTATATGGACAACCATGATGGAAAATTTACATTTTAAAATCCTTCTTCAAATAAAATTTGTGAGCTTTTGTTTGAAGTCCAAAGAAAATAGTAGCAATTGCTATTCAGCTATCTGTTGCCTTTTATAGCTTTCTTCTCTTTATGACTGCTCTGTTCCCCACAGTGTATCTGTGAAGTGCAGAAAAAGTTCACAGCAGATGATTATACTAAGACACCAAAGCCACTGGAGTGTGAGATAATCTTCAGAGCTGAGAATTAGTGTCTCAGGCAGCCAAGCAGGGAGCCAAAGGGGAGTTATTCCTTCAGTAAAGTTTAACATTGACGGCGCACCTGAAACCAATGCTCTTTAATATAACTCAAACCCATACTTTCTTGATTAATCATTGGTACAGATTATATTTTTATCTGTCTCATGGATACCTTCTCACTCAGTCAAATGTAATTCCCAGTACAAAATGTATAATATTAAATAAAAATAGGGGCTGGAGAGATGGCCTAGCGGTTGAGAGCGCCGACCGCTCTTACAGAGGACCCGGGTTCGATCCCCAGCACCCACATGGCGGCCGAGAACCGTCTGAGACTCCAATTCTAGGAGAACTCCAGTTCCAGGGGAGTCCGACGCCCTCTTCTGACCTCTGCGGCATTGCACGACACGGGTGCACAAACCTACATGCAGACAGTACATTCATACACATATAGAAATAAATAAAATTAAAAAATAAATAAATAAAAAATAAAAATAGTATATCGTAGCCGGGCATGGTGGCACATGCCTTTAATCCCAGCACTTGGGAGGCAGAGGCAGGCGGATCTTTGTAAGTTCAAGGCCAGCCTGATCTACAGAGTGAGTTCCAGGTCAGATAGTTGGGGCTACAGGAAGACCCTGTCTCGAAAAGACCAAAAACAAAAGAAAACAAAAACGCAAACAATAACAACAAAAATTAGAATATCCTCTAATACTTGGAGCTTAATACAAAGTTTGCAAAATGATTTTTTATACTTCTGAAAGACATCATACTTTCAAAACAAACTAGGCTGGAGTTCCTCTTTTACACATTTCTGGACCTGATAACATAAAAGTACCGAAGTGCTCCATCCATGGCAAGGCAGGATAGCATTCAGAAGAATGTTCTAATGAAACAAGTGGTGATGCTTATACCTAGGATTTGTGTTCTCATTAACAGGCCTGATAGAAAAGATTAATTGACTCAATAATGATCAAAATACATTGCTGCTAATATTGTTAGAAAACATGTTCAATTTATCTATCTTTGTAAGTTTTATTTTGATGGTACCATTTTAAGATGTTCATCTTAGTATTTTTATCATATAAATCAATCAACATATACTTTCTTTTTAAAATGTTTTTATTTTATTTTATTTTATTTTATGTGTATGAGTGCAATGCCTGCATGAATGTATGTACATCTGTGCCATGCAATGCCTATAGGGTTCAGAAGAAGGAATTGGATTCCCTGGAAGTAGAGATATAGATAGTTGCTAGATGCTCTGTGGGGGCTGGGAATTGATCGCCAGTTCTGTGCAAGAGAACTCTTAACCCTGAGCCATCTCTTCAGCCCCATCTCTTTAGCACACATAATTTGTGTACTCGTGTTGTCAATTAACTAACCAACAATAAGCATAATCAAATATTTTGTATTGTTACATTGTAAAGTTAGTATTATCTTTTATTAATGTCAGTAAAAATTATTCAGTTGTATCTTAACCAAGTATAGTAGTGAGATTTCAACTCATAATTAATGTCTGAATCAGTGGTAAAATACACATTTGTGTTCATGAGTATTTACTCATTCCTTTGCTTTTGAAGAACTGTATTCTCTATTAGCAATAACTTCACTGTATAGAATCCTCAAATATTTCTTAAATTTTGTGTATTTCACATAGAACATTGCAATCATCTTGGGTCCTCTTTCCTCAGTTGGCCCCTCCCACAGCCTACCCCAGTAGAGTTCATACCTTCCATGCTCTGTGTTAAGATCTGCCTGTCAAGCTAGTGTTCCCTGAAGTCGCTGAGTGATTTTAGATACAAAATAATTTATTCTCATCAAATATATAGCTATAAATGCATTATGAACATTCATATAATTCTAGTACTTGCATAATTTTCTCTCGTACATAGCTGAGATTAAATTTGTAAAAATGATTCTTTCATCAATATAGTCCTAAAGAGGAATTTAACCAATAGTGTGGAAATTTCATTTAGGCATCAAAATATTTATAATTAGATAAACTAAAATAATCATGCAAGGACTGGATAGGTCAAGAAGACTGAAACCATAACTCTGCACAGCATGTTAACTGAGGACCACATAGCCAAATTACTATTGCTGATATCATTCGGCTTATTACTTTATACCTCTTATTTCAAAAGTCCATCATTAATGATCTGAATCAAATGGGCCAATTGAAAAATTTCCTCTTAATTACAAGAAAGTAAAATTTTCTTGCTATATTTACTTATATTGTTACCAAATCCTACAGAGGAAATTATGTGAAGTGGCATATTTAGTAGCAGGTGGACAGATTTTGTACTGTTCCTTACCATCTTTGCATATATACCTATGCTTTTTAATATCTGTGTGGCATTTTCCCAGCAGGAATTGTGATTATGTGTCATCTCAGGCATTAAACATACAGGTCAGAATAACTAGAGATGCTAGGAATTAGTAAAACACCTGCCAGTACAAACCATCTTTGGATAACAAGAACTGGGTCTGCTTCATATTTATAACTGACCCACTAATTATGTTGTGGGAATTGCAAACAGCACCCCACTGTTTTCAGAATGGAGAACTCAAGGCTGATGGGTCTCGCAAGAACTGCCAAAAAGTAAAAAGAAATGATTGAAGGGATAAGAAAACAAATTATTCATGCTATTTAAAAACTCTATTTCAGGATTCATGAGTAATATATTATGACAGAATATTTTTTTACCTCTAACAGATAAAATATATGTTTCTCCTTAAGTCTTGAATGTTACTTTCTTTGATTACTTAAGCTATTGACATGATGGAGTTGCTTTGTAGAAGAAATTAATTCATTTTAATGTAAACACAGCTGAGTTGATTTCATTTTTATTATTTTAGAGCATGACTTAAAATAGCTTGATAAAGTCATACCCCCAAGTACAAATACAATGAATATGGAAATTTTTCTATTATCTTTTTAAAAATCTGCATTCTAATTTTGTCTGTGTGATGTGCCTGATGATATTCAGTGTGTGTGTGTGTGTGTGTGTGTGTGTGTGTGTGTGTGTGTGTTTGTATACTTTTTTCTGGGCATGTGCATGCCACAGCATGTATGTGGAGATTATAGGAAAACCTCCCATGTAAGTATTCCACATCTACTCAACTTTGCTTATACTGTCCAATTCTGCTTTCTTCCACAGACCTTCATATCAGTAACATTTTTTCTAAAGTACCTATGTGCTGTTATGCACTAGGCTATATTTCTTTGGGATTCATATGATGAAATTTAAACCACTAACATATCAAAATGGCATATTATTTAGACAGTACATGTGACTGTTTAAAATAATTTTCTTTGAGATAATACCTCACTGTTCAATTAGCCTGGTCTGTGATTCATGATCCGTTTGCCTCATCCACCAATATGCTTACATTACAAACACGAAAAAGTACATCCAGAACCTTAAGTAATGTTTGTTCTCTTTTGAAGTTTACCTAGATTTTTAATACCACATGTCTATGATTCTGAATGCCACATTAGAACACATATTCACAAATTTCTGCAGCAGAAGAAATATTTGGTCTGCTATGGAAAATCAAAAAGAACATGTACACAGGTTTTTTGGGGGGGCCAAGTTGGACCATAAAATGAAAGACATCAGGGTCAAATAGAATACAATGATGCCTATAAGTGAGACTAATATGGATTATGACAAACAAAAGAAAACATGTATGAATGGTAGATGGCTAAGGCTAATTGCCTCTAATAATTTATCATTATTCTTTACCAAGTTCCAAATTTTAATCTTATATTAAACAATAAAAGTAGTCAGTATGTAAAGCAATCGAAAATCATAGAGTTAATTTTATTTGGATAGGCTCAAGCCAATTTTGTCAACAAAACCACCAGCCTGTAAAGAAGTGAGATTCAGAAGAGTATTGCTGTAGAATTGCTTTTTCCTTCCACCATGAGATTCTCAGGAGCCATACCTTTAGAGGCTGGGCCAACTTCCTGGCCCCTATATTTTTTATATAATTTTATTGAATGTCTGTTCATTTAATACAATAAATACTAATCATTTTCATAACCCCTCCCCCAGTCTTACACTCCCATCTCCCCAGATACCATGCATGCTGTCATATGTACTAAGGCCTATCAATTCAAACTTTTGTATTCAGATGTGCCTGGGTGCAAATTAATCCACAGGAGTCAAGTCACCCTATCTAGATTATTTTCTTTAAAGAAATTAAAGATCAACTCCCGCTCAACCTGAAATAATCAATTACCAATATTTTCTAGGCGAAAGGTTGTGACCTCCTAATCATTTTCCCAGTTCTATACTGGGATTTTGTATGATAAATCTGTGTCTGTGTTGTGCATTCTGGCATCATTGGTTCAAGTTCATATGAGCAAGTTCCCACAGGCAATAAGATTGTCTTTCTTTATGTTCAAGCACCAAGCTTGGCTCCTAGAATCCTTCTACATCCTCTTCTGCAATGATACCTGAGTCCTGGGTGGGTGAGTTTTAATACAGAATTCTTTTTCAGGGACTTTCAACCTGCCATCTCTTATACTTTACATCTTGACCACTGGTGACCTTCTATGGGTGTCATACCCTGTTGTGTGATGAATCTTCACTGGTGAGATTTAATGGATGCATTAGTATTTGTCTACCCCATCTATAATGTTATTTTAAGTAAATTAATTGAAAAAAATATAAACCAAACCAAATTTAAGATACTTACGAATCCAGAAGTAAGCATCAGAGCTACCTGAAAATAATTTCATAAAACATCTTTTTAAAAAGAAACCTCTCATAAATCTTAGAACTGAGGAATTAACCTACAGTTTATTTTCAGACTTTGTAAGTTTGGTATATGTATGGAGTATAAAAAAAAAAGCTAAGAGTAGAATCATGAACATCAGAGGCTGGGATAGAAGAGATGTGTGTATGAAACCAATCAATGAATTCCAAGTTGTAGCTACATAGAGCATGATGCTTTGGTGTATGGCTTTATAGTAGGATGAATATAGATGTAATGTTGCATGTATTTCAAAATCCTCAAAGAAAGAAGTGTGGAATTTTTAACTACAAAGGAATTATACATGCTTAATGACATAGACATGTTCAGAGGATGTAAACTTTAAACAATGTATACATGCATGAAACATCATGTGACCCTTATAATATGTACAACTTTATATTTGTATATGTCAGCGAAAATAAATTTAATTTAAAAATGAAACCTCAAAAATAGGAAAACAAAAGTGATTAAGGGTAATAAAACATTATGGTGGAAAGTGTGAGGAATTCAAATTTTATAGGTTTTCATTATACTGCTATTAATTGTGCATTTAATTAATAATTTTAATTAATTATTTTTAAATTCACAGCATAGTTTTTTTTTTATATCTAGAACCCCTCCCGAATCTTTACCATTCCTTTGTTATCCTCAAATTTTTATACTCTAATCACAGGTTATAAAGAGGGAGTCCAGCCCTGGCATTAGACTTTTACTTTGCTAGCCTATAGTGTCTAGAAAAATTAGAAGAAGCAGTAATGTCCCCCTGTCTATATGCATAGAAAAGTATTGTTTATTTATGTAAATTTATTTATTAGTACCTCTCTAGTCAGGTTCATGCTCTTCAGTGTGGATTCTTCCTCTGGAGCTTGACCAGCCTAAATAAATGTCTGCCTCTTAAACAGGACTGAATCTTCCATTCCTGGCAGACATAGATAGTTAGCGTTTTCTCGTGTAGGTTTAGGATTTCTTACACTGTCTTGATATATTCTAGGAGTTTTGTGACTTTAACTTACATGTGACTATCCCATAATGTCACCAGTACTGTGAGTTCATTTGAGTAACTGCTCTATCTGAAAATTCTATTTCCTTGGGTTTATCTGCCTCTTCTCTCTGTTGCAATCTTTCCATCCCCTCTTCTGCCAGGATCCCTGAGCCTTGGGAGGCAAATTTTGATATAGGTGTCCTATTCAGAACTATGCACTCTGCAGGCTTTACTCTTTGCCAGATCTGGTTCCCTTTGCTAACCGTCCATAAAAATTGTTCTCTGCTGAGATCAGCATTATTCTATGCAAATAACTAGAAATCAGATGAATATTATATCTAACTAGTAGAATAGATTTATCAGGCATTCTACCAAGGCGGCCTAGTCTCTGGTTATAAGACCTGCTATCAAATGCAAGTATGGGCTTCAATTAATGAAGCAAACATTTGATCCAGTTAGAAAGTAGTTGATTTACTTATCTGGCAGGGCGGGCACCATTTTCAAGATGGTGATTTTCCCAAGCGAGGCTCCTCCTTTCACGTGGGAGTTGCTGAACCCTGCATTGGTCCAACTGCAGGAGACTTGACTGCATAATCTGTGGTAGTGGGGGATTGTGTTCCCACTCTCCCCTTACACAACAATAAAGCATTTGGTTATTCTATAATACATGTGCCACTATTGTACCAGTGGGCATATTCACCAGGCCAGTTGTCTGTGTAATTCAGGATTCACACCTTGGGTAATGTTCATGCTTCATTTTCTCTTCAGGTAGCTTTCATAGCACCTTCCACCACCATGAAAGCCAGACAGTAGAGATGAAGATTTGAAGTTACCACCAGCTGACTTCTCCTTGCTTCTAGATCATTTATACAGTGTCATGCTCAATAGGGTTGTACAGTGAAATTCTGTGAATAACTATGAAGAGAGGCAAGAATGACTATTTTTTGAGTCACTATTGGACCTTGGGTTTTGGTATGGTAGTGTTCTAGTTTGTCTTCAGTTGCTGTGACAAAACACTCTGAACAACACCAACTTGGGGAGTAAAGGGTTTATTCAGCTTACATGTCCTGGGTCACAGTTCATCACTTTGGGAGCCCAAGGCAGGAACACAGAGCAGGAACCTGGAGGCAGGAGCTGAAGCACAGGCCATGGAGGAATGCTGCTTACTGGCTTGCTCCCCTGACCCATGCCCAGCCTGCCCTCTTATACAGTACACAACAAACTGTCCAGAGGTGGCACCACCTTCAGTGGGCTGGGCCCTCTCACATTGCCCAAAATCAAGACAATACTCCACAGATGTGGCCACAGGACAGTCCAATGGAGCCAATTCCCCATTTGAGGCTCCCTCAACCCAGGTGTGTCAAGTTGATACTAAAGCTATACAGCACAGGTAGCCATTTTCATAATAATTCTCTTACCTATTCATAAGCATGGATGAACTTATCTTCTGGTATCTAATTTCTTTATTTGATATCTTAAAGTTTTTTTTTTTTTTACAGGGATTTCATTTCTTGTTTTAGATTTATTCCCAGATATTTTAAAGTTTACAGAGGTAATATGAGGGACTGGAAAAATGGCTCAGTGATTAACTACAATGGATGCTCTTGCAGAGGACCTGTTTCATGCCCCAGCACTCACGTGACAGCTAAAAACCATATATAACTCAAGTTACAAGGAGTGGACACTCTCTTATGGCCTTACAGCCCTTCATAACATGAGTGCAGTTACACACATTAGGGTAAACCACTTATAGAAGTACAATAAAACAAATAAATAAATAACTAAATTGAATCTATCAAGAAATGGAGTCTTTAGAGTTTGTGTATATATAATATAATGTAAAAATAGGTATATTTTGATTGCTTCCTTTTCAAACTGTGCGTTTTTCTCCTTTGTTTGTCCTATGGATCTACCTGATTCAAATATTATATTGAACAAGAGTGTGGACAACCTTGTCTTGTTACTCATTTATTGGAGATACTTTGGTTTTTCTTCATTTAGTATGATGTCGGTTGTGGGATACTTTTATATTGCCTCTATTATATTGAGATGTGTCCTCTGAACACCTAGATTCTCCATGAGTTTTGCAATAAATGTATGATAAATCTTGTCACAGGATTTTTCTCTGTCTATGGAGATGATACTGTGTTCTTTGTCATCGAGCATGTAAATGTGGTAGGTTACAGATATTTATTTACATTTGTGATAACATTACTGTATATCCTTCATGAAACCAACTTTATCACAGTATTTAATCTTTCTGTTATTTTCTTGTATTCAGTTTGATGAGTATTGGTATTAGATCTTCATCTGGTTTTGAGTTCTTTTCACGTGGGCTATTTCCAATTATTTTATCTATTTAATTAATTGTTACAGAACTTTTAAAATTATTTATTGCATTTTAATTTAACTTCAGTAGGCTGGAGACATCTATAGCCTTATTGAGTTCTTATAAGATTTCTAATTTAATGAATTATATATTTTGAGGTATTTTTATGATAAAAAGTCTCTGAGTCTGTGCATATATGGCTAGGTTTATAATGTCTTGATTTGGTTTTTCCTTTTATGTTTATGATGTGTCCTTTTTGTCTCTTCATACTAATTCTTTTACCTTAGGTGCTGTTGATGGGTGTAGATGAGGTATGTTTCTTGGAGGGAGCAAATACATAGATCCTGTTTTCTCATCGAATCAGTTAGACTGTGCCTTTTATTGGGGAGTTTAGACCATCAATATTGAGAGTTATTAATGACTAATATTATTAATTTATAGTACATTAATCTTGTAGTCATCATTTATTATGTCAGTTTGGGTTGATTGTTCTGGACAATTAATTTATTCTTTGTGACCTATGAGATGGTTTAATTTTCTCTTAAGACAACTATTCTATTAAGTATTCTCTGAAGAGATGTTTGTTTCTGAAAATCATTTTCTATAAACTGTTTATTATTAAAACTTTTCCTTTCTCCTTTAATTACAAACAAATGTTTTCCTGGCTGTAGTTATCTATGCTGGGATGTATTAATTTATGACTTTTATGTTTTCTATTCCAGCCTTTCTTTCTTTCAAGATCTCTATAATGTCAGCTGTTATTCTGATGGGTCTGCCTTTATATGTGACCTTTTTCTTTTTCTCTCACTGCTTTAAAAATCTTTCCTTCATTTATACATTTACTGTTTGACTAGGATATGATATGTGGATTTTATTTTATGGTGGTGTGTGCTGTTTTGTTTGCCTTTTGCATGTCAATATGCATTTTCCCTATATTTGCTTATATTATTACAAATACTTTCTGCCTTTGATATAAGATTTTTTTCCCTACTGCTATAACTATGATTCATAGGCTTAGAGATTTCACAGTGTCTTGAATGTCTTTCCTATTATTTATGGGTTTTATTCAGGGATTCTTTTACTTGAAATCTCATTTAATATTTTGAATTATTTTAGTTATTTCATTCAAGTCTTTGTGTTTTCATGTTCATTTAGTTATTTAGCCATACCTTCTTTCAGTTCCTTGATCTCATTTATAATTGCTTTTTTGAAATCACTGTCTTGTGCATCTAACCATCTACTATGTTGCCATTTTCAGCAAACATTAGAGGAGTAGTGCTAATTTCTGTGGCAGATATGTTATCTTGGTTATTCTGTGTGTGTGTGTGTTTTTTTTTTTAATGATACCTAGCCATCTGAACTTGTATCATTATTTGTGCTCTTAGCATGGGTTGATGATGTCATTTTGTTGAGTGCTTACTTATATCCTTGTTATTTCTAAATGTCATGATATAACCCTGCTGAGCTGTTCTCTCTCTGGGCTCACTTTATGTAGATATGGAAATGAGGTTTAAAAGTGGTTTCAAGTAAGTTATTGACAGGTTCAACATTTGATTTGAGGTTCCAGGGTTGACTTCTCATGGTTCTGGAACAGCAGTGCGAGGTAGGTGGTTGCTATTTCCAGGTTGGAAATCTCACATTTCTCTGAGTGCCAGGGTTCTAATAAACTGAGCATCTCTGAGTAAGAGGAATACGGGGAAAGTGCTCAGTAGCACAAACGTGTCTTCGCAGTGCTGAGATGGTGATGGCGGAGCACCGGGAATTTGGGAAGGGAACCTCACACCATAGAGTTAGGGAAAGTGCCTAGATTTGGGAGTTCCCAAGGGTATGAACAAAGCATAAATGAAAGATAGAAGGAGATGGGGGAAAGGGAGTTATCCAAGAAAGGATGGGAAAACAGAGAGGAGAGATAAAATGTTCCAGCAGCCCTGGGATCATAAACTTCATGCACATTCAGGAAAGAAAGAATGGCAGGGCTTGCAAAGCTCCACTTTGTGGGTTCTATAAGGGTTCTAACAGAACAGAGGTGTTGGGGGGTGGTACAAAGGGGTGTGAGAAAGGGAAAACATAAAGGCAGATCTGGCAAAATTCCCAGGAGCGGCCAAGGGTAGTGAACAGAGTTGAGACCACAGAGCATAGGGTTAGCTTAATGCTAATAAACAGAATTTAGGATCTCTCTCTGTTTCTATCTTTTTGAATAGTTTAAGCCATATTCAATGTAGACCTTTTATATAATTTTAGAAAATTTTAATCCATTCGTGTAATATCCATTGAATCAATAATATGATCATACTGCAGATTTTTTTCATTAGTAAAATTCCATATTCAGATATTTTATCACAACAAATCTATTGACAAAGTTGGAGTTCTACATTTGTTCATCAAGCCAGCTGCCTTACAGAGTCCCTAGAAGATGGTGCATAGTAAGTTCAGGTGTCACCAACAGTCCTAGAAAGGCCTCAAAGGGTATGTATTCCATAGCTGGGCGACTAGAAAATGGCTTATGCCAGGTAAGGTTTGTGTTCTTTCAATGTCTTCATCTATTCTCAAACTTTGGATTGGGCAAAACCAGAAAATTTTGCCAAATACTATCTCCCCCGTGTACTTGCAGTGAAATTTAATCCATACGTTTCTTATTCTTTTATACTTAACTCATCAAATATTTTTCTGTAAAAGCCACTTGACATTCAAAAGCTGATTTTTTCAATGGAGACTTTTAGCTTTTAACTGCACTGAGTGCTTAGTGCCATTCATGAGGAAATGCTGCCTCTGTCAACACAAGACTGCAGCTGCCTCCAGTAGATAATGTGGACCCCATTGCATACCTTATCTAGAGCCAATGAAAAAACAATTTTTCCTTTCTATTTTCAGATTTAGTGCTAGCTACAAGTTTAAAATATAAGGCAGTAGTTTGCCATTGAGATGGATGCAAATGTGTGATTTTCCATCCACCAGGTAGAACCTTCTTTAGGATATGTGTCTTCTAGGCTGAGAAACAGATAATCACCAACATGACCAGCACAAAACTGAGCACTCATGAAGAGCAAAAAGTGAGTGATGGGTGACTGACATAAAATACACAGTGCTTCCTCTTGGGTTTCTTGTGCTCACACTCATCTTTATTTCTACATTTATCTCCATTATTTCTATACTTCCACAATCCTGGTGTTCCTTTGGAATTTTGGGAAAAAAAATCCAGCTTTCTGAATAAAATGATCATATATATATTTTTTTTTCTCAAATGCTAAGTGGACCAACAAACCATTAGGTACCAGTATCAATGTTGTTATGTTGGTCAGAAGGTTTTCTTCCAACAACTCAGACATTTCTCTTTCTTTTTTTTAAATTTTTTAAAAATTTTAATTTTTTATTTTTTGTAATTTGTGTATGAGTGTGCTGTGTGCAGTGTAGGTTTGTGCCACCCATGTCATGCCAATGACCGCGGAGGTCAGATCAGCGGTGTCGGATTTCCCCTGGAAACTGGCTAGTTCTGGAAGTTGGAGTTACAGACGCGTTACTCTTAGCAGCCATGTGGGTGCTGGGGAACTTGAACCAGGTCCTCCTATGCAAGAGCAGGTCAGTGCTTTCTTAACCACTAGGCGCATCTCTCCAGCTCCAACTCAGCCTTTCTTTTATCCTGATCTTCTTACAATAAACAATATTGTTCTCTTTCCCTAAATTATTCCCAGGGGCAAATTGGAGATGATTCTTTCAAGAATTATCAGTCTTTTGCAAGTGAAATGAGAAGATATAGAAATAGGTGAAGAAGTCTAACAGGAAACAAAGTAGCCAGGCAGGATACTAGGAAGGAACTAACATCAAAAATCTTGAGAGACCTCCAGACACAGGAAGACAGTGGACATTGCAAACCAAGAAAGCACCACGAACTCTAATCTATACTGTATATATATACTTACATTATATATAAATATTGCTATTATTTGTAATTATAGATTTATTAAATATTCGCTCCCAGAGAGTTCAGAACTCCTGTAGTCCTAGCTCGGACGTGAATCTCTCTATGTAGACGCAAGGCTGACCGCTTCAGTTTCCAGAACAGATAATTGCTCTGACGCTTGCCTCCACCTCACAGAGGCATGGAGCTTATTATTAGTACTGGTCCTTTTTCAATGAATGTTTTTATTTTCTTCGAAATTTTTATATGTGGACTGTTTCACAACCTTCTTCTCACCTCTCCACCACCACCCATGCTCTTTCCTAGATTTCTCAAACTCACGAACTCTCAATTTAATCATGTTAATATTACACACACACCACCACACACACAACACACAGAAAACCAAACACACAAAACTCATTATGATACTTAACCCTTACTTGAAGTCCATCTAAATGATCCCTGTGCTCTGCTACACGGATTTAGATCTGTCCACTTGTGATTGGATAACCAATCAGGGGCTTGTTATTCGCTGATTCAACCAGTTGCACACCACAATTTTCCTTTTCTATACAAGGAATTTTGAAACACTATTGGGACAGCAGCTTATAATGATGGAGATTGGGAAATATGTGCCAATTATGGGTGGCAGTTGTGGAAGGATTGATCCTTTGATCAT
>VZQC01005527.1:310628-333715 GCA_009823505.1 Rhizomys pruinosus
TTTGGACACAACTGCTTGCAAATTGGTTTTACATGAAGGATGCTTGTACTCACAAATTATCACTTATTGTTAAAAAAATGAAAACAAAACAAAACAATAAAGCAGAGAAAGATGCAGAAAACTTACGGCAGAATGCATGATCTGTGATAGGTAGGGGTGGTGTGGGGGGAAGGGAAGGGGATATATGCCTGAACTGAATTGGAAAATGATGTATGAAATACACAAAGCATCAATAAAAAATTTTAAAAAAGTAGCAGCAAGTAGGATTAAGGAAGAAAATCAAATGCACGATTATATGTTACAATTTTAATGTACTGAATCATATAAAGAGTGTCAGATGTCATGATTGATTTTTATTCCTTTCTCCCCCTCTCTCTGCATGAGTTAATATTTTTAAAGAAAAATGTTTCGGGGCTGGAGCGCCGACCGCTCTTGCAGAGGACCCGGGTTCGATCCCCAGCACCCACATGGCGGCTGAGAGCCGTCTGAAACTCCAATTCCAGGAGAACTCCGGTTCCAGGGGAGTCCGACGCCCTCTTCTGACCTCCGCGGCATTGCACGTCACGGGTGCACAGACTTGCATGCAGACAGTACATTCATACACATATGGAAATAAATAAAAATTAAAAAAAAAAGAAAAATGTTTCATTTTAAGAATTTAATTTAGAAACAACCTAATTAATTTATTCAGAATTTTACTTAGAATTGTATTATATAAGTGATGCGTTTATGGACAGTAATAATTTTAAAGCTTGACAGTTAAAGACCTTAAATAAATTACATCAAACAGGAATTTTTGGAAAAAAATGTTAATGACAACTCAGGCCAAGTGCAAAACTATAAAATATATTGCATATTTAATATAAAAATTACTTAACAGAAATTAAAATATAAATGATAGATTAATCTAACACAATAAATTATTAACAGTTCAGTAATAATATACTAATATCTTTAGGTCTTGTGGCCTCAGTGGGCATCGCATGAACACACATCACTTAAATGCAAGCAAAACATACAGACTTATAAATTAAAAATAAATAAATAAATTTTCATAAAGTAAATTAACTGATATATTTAGAAAATATTTTAAACAATAAGGTGATAATTATTCTGTTTATTTTAATTAGAGTGAATAAAATAAGAGTTGAAGCACATATAAATGGCATAAGAAATCTGAAAAAATGTGTGTTTAGAATGGTCATTAGAAAAAATATAACAATGATAAAAGAATGTAACATATTAATATGTCAATTTTTATCTCTAAAACATTATGTGGGGACAACCTTTATATCTGCAAATATTTAAAATCAGTAAAACTGATCTTCAAATATTTTCTAACATGGTTTATAACTACACTAATAGAGAATTTTAATGCCTTGCATGTATACAATTATAATTATATAGATGGATAATGACAGAGGAAGAAAATTAGACCAGTATGATATGCACTACCCCAAAGAGAGTAGATTATTTAAATATTACTTGCTAATATTTAGAAGTTACCAACTTATGTTGAAGACATGTTTTTATCCAAAGTAATTGTTTCAACTACAGTAGCATTCTGTAGCTGTTAACCCAGGGACATGCACACATATTAAATGAACAAAAAAGTAAATAATGTCAATAAAAATCCAGAAAATTTATGACAATTGTTTAATGATTCCAAATATTTAAGACTGGAAATTAAATCTTAGAACAAGACCATTAAGCAAGATGATTCAAGCATTGGGTCAGTAATCTGCAAATACCAGGTGCATTTGAAATCATGATTTCCTGGCAGAACTGTGACACCACAGTCCTTACAAATATTGCCTTCCTCTTGGGAATAAGGTATAAATCAACATCTTATAGGAAGTCTCCGCACTTGCATTGCATTTTATGATAGCAAACACATTTTGTCAATTGATCTTACTAAATTATTGCAATGAAAATCTGTTTGCTCTTAAGACATTTACTTTTTGCAAAATATATTTGGAGTTACTATAAAGTGACAGGGAGCAATGCAATGTCCAATTTAGAATCAGTTTCTCCAAAATGCAGTTACTTTGCCCAAAATGTGAAAGTAAAACTGCATTTGAAAACACAAGGGTTTTTTTGCTTTCAGTTTAAATAAAAAAAATCCATCTAAGTCAATTAAATTATATTGTTCCTATTTCAGTTTAAAGAAATCTCAGCCGGGCTTGGTGGAGCACGCCTTTACTCCCAGCACTTGGGAGGCAGAAGCAGGCAGATCACTGTGAGTTCAAGGCAAGGCCAACCTAGGCTACAGAGCAATCTCCAGGCCAGGATGGAACTAAATGGAGACCGTGTCTCAAAAAAAAAAAAAAAATCTCTAATTTTCTTTGTAGTCACAAGAAAGAAAAATCTGAGCTGCAGCTGAGCTGCAGATGTGAGTGATTGGTTAGTAGAAAATTACTTTTGGATGCCACAGGAATTTTGATTCTTTTAAGAATAAAACTGTAAAGACCGTGGAAATATGTAAAGTACATTTTATAAATGACATTGGAGTAGTTATAATACAGAATATAGTTATTTTAATTTTAATTGAATTACGATGGAGAGTTAAATGACTAAAAGCATATCACCTATTTTTCCAATTAGTTACTGAAGGAATTCTTAGCCAACATTAACAATATCCGTCAGGACAATTAGCTTCAGGTGTAATATTAAATCAAAGCTTGAGGTTTAGGGAAATGAGTTTGTGCATAATAGCTATTCACTGCCTTTTCATTCAAAAAATTCCATGTAAAAGATGCTTTTTGCAATCATTCCAAGTGGAGATTTTCCTTTAAAAAGCAATTATACCAGCAATTTAACACCAGGAAAGCATGGCTCAAAGCAACCTTGGTGCTTTCTGAGCAGCTAACCCTAGATACGGTGTTTGTGGGTGAGTGTAACTCAAGGCTATAGTTATTCATCATCAAATTTTTAGGTGGAAATTGAATTGGATGTGATAATTCCAAGTGTTCAATGGCATGCTTAAAGGTAATTATGAGAAAATTAATCAAGATAATTTGAAAACAGTAGATATATTTTAAGGGCATTTTATCGACAGGTGGAAGAATGAAAATATAGACCTGACACATAGACCTGTGTAAAGTGAGACTGTGATCTGTTTAGTAGGAAACCTACACTTCACAGACAGTCTGAATTCAACAGTGGCTCATACTCCCATATATTATGTACCTTTAGGCATACACAATTCTTCTATTATGAGGCATGTGAGTTACTTGACATGTTGTTGTGACAAAATACTCTTATTTATGATAATTTTCTTCTAGACTTGTGAATTCAATATGGTTGAATATGAATTAATGGTGCCTTATTTCCAAGACACATATATTTGTAACTAATGTGTTAAAAGCAAGCAAAGAAACCTCTGAAAATTAAAATAATAAGAAAACTAGAAACACTATAAAGTACAAGTGACTGATATTTATCATAATATTAAATAATTACATAACTTACTGTTTCTATAAAAATTATCATCATATAACATAATGTCAAGGGAATGCCATAAAATACAGAACTTGATAGTTAAATTTATTGACACTCATATCTTAAAATTAATCCTTCAGAAAAAGATGAGAGAAAAGCATGTGACTTTTAACCCACAGAAAATGATATATACTAGTTGAATTAAAAAATAAAATTTGTATTGGATTTGTGTGTATTTTATACAGAATATGTCAGTCAATCTTAATTACCTTTATGCCCCCTTCTCCACTGGCTTCCTCCCTGCAGTGCACATACTCCTTCCTTCTTTTATCATACTGCTCTAACAAGAGTCAGTATATTAAAAGAGTAGAGATAGTGGATAGCCTTGTTACCCTAATTTTAATAGGAATGCTTCTAGTTTTTCAGCATTTAAAATGTTGGCTGTGTGTTTGATTTATGTAGCTTTAATTATACTGAGGTATGTTCCCTCTAGTACAATTACCTCTAGGATTCTTCACATAAGGGCATCTTGAATTTTATCAAAGGCCTTTTCTTCATCTATTGAGATGACTATGTGATTTTTATATTGGCATCTATTTATTAGTGTTATGACATTTATTGACTTACATATATTGAACTATCTCTGTGTCTCTGGAACAACCCTGCATTGATCATGGTGCATAATCACTTTGTTGTGTGCTTGAATGTTGCTTGCATATATTTTTGGTGGGAAATTTTGCATCTATATTCAATAAGAAAAGGGGTCTACAGTTTTCTGTGGGGGATGTATCTTTACTTGGTTTTGGTGTTAGATCGATGGTGGCTTTATAGAGGGAATTTGAGTGATATCTGTCTGTTTCTATGTTTTTAAATAATTCAAGTAATATTGGTTGTAGATCTTTAAATATCTGGTAGAAATCTGCTGTACAACCATCTGGACCTAGGCTTTTTTAGTTGAGAGGCTTTTAATTACTGTTTCAATGTATTTATTTTTATGGATCTGTTTAAACTGTTGATCTCTTCTTGTTTTAGCTTTGGTTATTTCCATGATTTCTGATATACAACCATTTCTTTTAGGTTTCAAATATAATAGAGTATTTACAGTATTTCTGTATAATGGTCTGGGTCTTTTTGTTGTCTCTTGTTATGTTTAACCATTCGTCTCTAATTTTGATTATGAGTTGTTCATTGTGGGGTGTCACCTGAAGAGGGATGGGGGAGAAGAGGCTCGAACCTCCTTGGGGGATGGGGCTGAGGGGGATGATGAGTGTGGAGGTTCAGCAAGAGAACACACCAGACCTGGAGCTCGTCGAAGCGAGGACTCACTTTATTGCATCAGGCAGCCACTTATATATGCTTGGCCAGGGGGGGTGGAGAAAAAAGGTGGTAGAGGAGATATGTAGAGTGGGGGGATAGGTTTGGGCCAATAGTAATTCACCACATCAGTTGTAGGCGTTTTCAGGTCGGGCTATGCTGAGTCATTCCTAGGCGGAAGTGACTGTCCAGAGACAGGTCGCTAAACTCTAGTCAGGCTCAGGGGGGTTACAGTAGGCCACATTCTCTAGAGCCCACAGGGCCCAACAGCTCATTGTTTCTTTTTATTTTTTAAATTTATTTATTTATGTGTATGTCTGCATGTAGGTTTGTGCACCCGGGTAATGCAATGCCGCGGAGGTCAGAAGAGGGTGTCGGATTTCCCTGGAACTGGAGTTCTCCTGGAATTGGAGTTACAGAGGGTTCTCAGCCACCATGTGGGTTCTGGGGATAGAACCCTGGTCCTCTGCAAGAGCAGTTGGTGCTCTTCACTGTTAGGCCATCTCTCCAGCCCCTCATTGTTTCTTTTTTAACTGGGTTATGACTCTCTCTATTTTGTTTATCCATTAAATAACTAGTTCTTGGATTTGTTCACTCTTATTATTGTTTTACTTGTTTCTATTTCATTAATGTCTTCTCTGTTTTTTGTTATTTCTTCTCATCTGCTAGGTGAGGGCTTCACTTGTCTTTCAAAAGTCTTGTGTTGCAATATTGAGTCATTTATTTGTTTTCTTTCTGAAATTTTTTAATAAATGTATGTAGAGATATAAATGTCCCTCTTAGTACTGCTTTTAAACTTTCCCAGAATTTTTGTTGTGTTGTATCATCCTTTTGTCTTTTTTTTCCAGGAACACTTTTATTTATTTCTTAATTTCTCCTTTGAACATTCATCTTTCTGGAGTGTGTTATTTAATCTTAATGACTTCCTTTGGTTATTAGTGCTTCCACCTGTGATTATTTTAAGCTTATTTGCATTGTGGTCTGAAAAAAATGCTTATCTTTCTTTCAATTTTTTTGTAGTTGTTCAACATTTTGTGTGTCCCAGTATGTGCTTGATTTTGGAGAAAGTTGCACTGGGTGCTGAATAGAAAGTATATTCTTTAGTGATTTGGTGGATCATTCAGAGGGTGTCTATTAGATCAATTTGGTGCATGCTTTGGTTTAATTAAAAAGTTTCTGTGTTTACTGAAGAAATGAACAACTATACACAAGGGGCGACCAAAAAAATAAATGAAGGTATAATTGTTGAAACACAAAGACCTTCAAGGACAGTCACTACCTTAGGATGAGTGATGACAATGTTTCCTGAAATTACTTTCAAAATGTCTTCTATGAAATGACACTTTGTCATTTATTGTAAACACTTCGTTTTACTTTGAGAAGAATGATTATATTTTTGCTTTTTTGTTCAAGTGGTAACAGTGAGCAGCATACAAATTGCTATCATATGTTTAGAGGTGTACTAATGGAATGAAATAATTTGTCTGTTGAAAATTATAACCACTCATTACTTTGGACTGCCTTATTTCATAAACTATTTGTGGTGATGTAGGTAGAAAAAAATGTTGTTTACAGAATCCATTTTTCAGAAATAGAAACACAATATCAAAGTGAACTTTTCTTTCAAAATAATTCACCACATTGCAAATTTGGATGCTTCCTTGCTGCTAAAGTTTGTGTAAATTAAGTCCAAACAAACCACAAAAACAAAAGCAAAAATAGATTCATTCATTCCTCTTTATCTAAAAATTTATCAAAATCTGTAATATAATTCTTTAAAAATATAGCTATATGTTTGCATATCCTGTCATTCCTGCTAGCCAACCTGTGAGAATTCTTCTAAGAATTTATATCAGTCTACAATGATTTCTTCTCTCAAATCTTTTCCCAATCCAGTTACTACCTATTCTTGACTCTTAGTTGTGTAGCTTCTCTTTTGCTGAAATGAGATCTTCAGGTGACTGTCTCCTCTGAAATCTGTGCTGTAGATGAGGCTCAGAATGTTGCCTAATCTAGGCTGAAGACCTTCCCTGTGGCCTCTTGACTCCTAGGAAGATTTTTACAAAGATACTCAAACCTGTTTACTGTTACTCTGACTGGCTCCATATAGGGCACTCTCAGTTTTGGACTTGCTTTCCCTTTTCCTGTCAAGGGTCCTTACTTTTACATCACCAACAATGGACCCCTTCTCTTGTTGACAGTTATTGATTAGGTGTTATATTTTCAGAATATATTTTAAATTCATTGCTATTATACAAATATTTTGCATAAATATGATCACCTATTGCTTTATTATTCTTTGTTTTGCTTTATTTTTATGATATCATTTTAGATATAATGTATCTCTATCATATTAACATGCATTTTATTCACTTCTTCCAGTTTTGTTGTCTCTCCAATATCCACTATAGGCACCATGAAGGCAGGACTTTCTGTCCAGCTTTCTGTTGTTCACCCACTAAGCAGTACTACATGGATCCCTGAAAACAATTCCTATTTAAGAATAATTAATTTAACTGTGACCATTCCTCAGAATTGTTAAATTTTTGCAAAATAACTAGTGGTGCTAAAATTAATATCACAATTCATTATTAAGCACTTTTTAAAAAAGATAATTTTGAGTGGCTGGAGATATGTTTCAGCAGTAAAGGGAACTGACAGCTTTGACCAAGGACCTGGTTTGAATCCCAGAATCCACATGGCAGCTAAAAGCAGACTCAGTATGCCTGGAACTCCAGTTCTAGAGGATCAGATGCCTTCTTCTGAACTCCAAGGCATTCCAGGACATGGATCCATTAATTTATATGCTGGTTTCAGTGTTTTGAATGAGAATGACCCCCATAGGCTTTAAGTATTCAGACATTTTGTTCCCAGTTGCTGGCACTGTTTTGGAAGATCTTATAAGGTGTGGCCATGCTGGAGGAAGTGTGTCAATGGGGGGGGGTGCTCTCTCTTCAAGTCCTGTACTTATTGTGACATGTGATCCTCCACTTTCTGCTCCTGCCCTGGCCACCATGTCTCCAGCCACAATGGACTCTAATTCCCTGGATCAATTGTAAGCTCAAATAAACTCTTTCTTTTACAAGTTCCCTTGATCATGGTGGTTTTATCACAGCAAAAGAAAAGTGATTAATACATTATTTGGTACCAGACAGTGGGCTGTTGGCTGTAAAGAAACTGATCATGTGGGTGTTTGGAGAAATGTGGAAGACTTTGGAACTTTTGGCTAGAAAAGCTGTTGACTACTGTAAGCAGAGCTTAATAGGCCATTCTAGTTGAAGGCTGGAAGAAAGCATTGCTGCAAAAATATGTAGTTCCAGAGGAAAATAAAGACTTAGGCAGCAACTGGAATATTTTGGCAAAGTGTCTGGCCACAGTTTGCCCACAGCCCAAATGCTTGCCTGATGCTAAGTTGAAAAGCAATGGTCAATTTCTTTGGTGGAGGATATTTCAAGACAGCCTAAAATAGAAATGGTGGTGTGGATATTAATGGTGAATATTTACCGATCTACAGTGAAAAAGAGCAAATGGGGCAGAAAGAAATGCAGAATGTACAGTTTGAATTGGAAAAGTGCAGGAAGGAGATTAATGGTGGAGACAAGGTATGAGAAGGAGAGGCTCCCTTTGATAAGGAGCTTAAAGTGATTAAGGAGAGGCCTTGTTATTTACAAGTAAACAATGGAAAAGTGAGATTAAATTGATTAAAGAGGGGCCTGGAGATTTACAAGTAAACAATAGAAACAGTAACTTCAGGGCAAGACCACACCCAGTTAAGCCTCCAGATTTTGAAAGGAAAACACTGAAAGGACAGAGAAAAGTTGCAAATGTGGTTGAAACAGAACAGAGTCCATCCCAAATGAACTTGTAGCCAAACTAGGCTGTGTCATTCATGTGGAGCTGGCTTTAGAGGCATGAAGGATGCAAGACTGAAGGGGTCATCTGCTCTTCCTCCACAGTTTCAGAGAGCTGCCAAGGCCAGTCAGAGTGCAGCAGGTGTGTCCCCAAATAAAGTAGGTACTGTTAGGCCATTGCATGAAGCTGTGTATGTGAAGCCTGGTTATCAGCAGAGACCCCAAGAAGACATCTGAAATGCCAGATCTATGAGATATTTGCCAAGGAGAGAGCTGCATACAGGGAGTGGTACCAGCCTAAGGAAGACATGTATGTTGCACACAATGCTGGAAGAGCTGAGCCATCTCAGCGCTTTGGAAGTAAATTCCCAAAAGCTGCACATGGAGCTCTGGAATTGGTGTTTGCCCTGCTGGTTTTCAGTCTTGTTTTGGTCCAATATTTCCTCACTATGCCTCTATTCCTACATTTTGGAATGTTAATGTGTATTCAGTTCCACTGTATGTTGGGAGTTTATAATTTGCCTTTTGATTTTACAGGAACTTACAGTTAAGAAATTGGCCTGTGTCTCAGAAGAGATTTTTGACTATAGACTTTTGAGACTGGTAAAGACTGTGGGAACTTTTAAGGTTGGACTAAAATGCATTTTGCATTTTATATGGCCTATGGGGGCCAGGGAGTGGAATGTGGTGGTTTGAATGAGAGTGTCCCCCATAGGCTTTAGGTATTCAGACATTTTGTCCCCAGTTGGTGGCACTGTTTTGGGAGATCTTAGAAGGTGTGGCCATGCTGTAGAAAGTACATCACTAGTGGCTGGCTTAGTGAGTTCCACAGGCCATGTAAGCTCCTGATGCTCTCTCTTGACTTCCTGTTCTCATTGTGAGATGCGAACCTTGGCTTTCTTCTCCAGCCCTGGCCACCATGCCTCCTGCCACAATGGACTCTAATTTGCTGGAAACGTCAATGTTAAGCTCAAATAAACTCTTCTTTTTATAAGTTCCCTTGGTCATGGTGGTTTTATCACAGCAACAGAAAAGTGACTAATGCACAGGTAATATATGTGTACACATAATTAAAAAATAATTTTTCAAAGATATATACTTTGTTCTAGTTTGTCTTCCAATGTTGTGACAAAACAATCTGACTGACACCAACTTGAGGAGGAAACGGTTTATTCAGCTTTCATATCCTGGGTCATAGTTCATCACTCAGGAAGCCCAAGGCAGGAACTCAGGGCAGGAACCTGGAGGCAGGAGCTGAAGCCCAGCCCATGGAGGGATGCTGCTTACTGGCTTGCCCCCCTGGACCATGCCCAGCCTGCCCTCTTATATTGTACACAACAACCTGCCCAGAGGTGGCACCACCCATAGTGGGCCGGGACCTCCCACATTGCCCAACAATCAAGACAATACTCCACAGATGTGGCCACAGGCCTTTCCAATGGAGCCAATTCCCCAACTGAGTCTTCCTCAACCCAGGTGTGTTGAGTTGACACTAAAGCTATCCAGCACAATTGACCCCTTGTCAACTTGACACACAAAACACATCACTATTAAAACCACCACCTTTCCAGTTCTTATCCCCAAGGTATGATATTAACATTAATCACAACCTAAGACAGTACAACCTTAAAAATCCCACAGTCCTTAAAATGTCCAAACACTTAAAAGTTCACAGTCTGTTAAAAGTCTCTTAACTGTGGCTGCTGTAAAATCCAAAGCAAGTACTGTCATATTGCAAAGGGAAGAATCAGGCACACTCAAACAAAACCTAAGTCCAGCAAAAGAGCTCAGGGCTTGGCACCTGGGAATTACTCATGATCTTCTGGGCTCCAAAGGGTTTAGGCAGCTCCCTTTCTCTGACTCTGCCATCCATGGCACACACACAGCTCATCTTGCAGGCCCAGGCTGACTCCATTCCACACCTGCTGCTGCTCTTGTTGTCCATCCCATGGTCCTGGCATCTCCAAAAAGCTGAGGTCGCCACTGAAACTGAGGCAGCACCTTCACCAATGGTCTCTTCTGACCTCTCCTGGTGCAAAGCCTCAGCTTCTCTCCATGACACCTGTAATCCTGGGGTCTTCACTGCAACCGAGGTGCACTTCCACCAATGGTCTTTCCTGACCCTTCACAGTGCCAAGCCTTGGTTGCTCTCTGTGACCCCCTCAAATTTCAACACCAGAACCATATAGGAGACTCTTAAAGACTACCAAGTCCTGCTTCTGGCTTGAGATGGAGGCTCAGGCCCCTTCTGGATCACAGCTTCTGTGTGCTAATCCTGAAGAAATTCTTCCCAGAAGATTTCACCATAGTGATGCTGATCTCTTGTTACTTACAGCTGATTTTTCAGCCCCGGCTAGCCAGCATCAGTTGTCCCAGTAAAGCAAAGGGTTCACTTCAGGTTCTGGTCTCTTGTTACTTATAGCTGATTCTTCAGCCCCACTGACCAGAACCCACAGATTAACAGTCCTGATGATCTCTGAGAATCAATACTTCTGAAACATCAGAACTAAAAGCCAGCCTCCATCATCTACAATACTGCAGCAAACTGTCCAAGCTGCAACAAGCAATGATCTTTAGCATTCATATTTTTTCATAGCCCAAAGTTTCCAAAACGCTATCCACAATCCTCCTCCTAAAGACCCAAAGTCCAAAGTCATGTCACAAATAGCCCACTCTGATGTACCAATCTTCTGTTCATTTCTCCATTTGGTGTACAAAACACTCTGACCAACACCAAACTTGGGGAGAAAGGTGTTTATTACAGAGGCTCACATCTCCTGGTCCACAGTTTATTCACTGAAGGAGCCAAGGCAGGAACACAGGGCATGGAACCTGGAGGCATGAGCTTGAAGCACAGCACATGGAGGAAATGAGCGTACTACTTACGGGCTTGCTTCCCCTGGCCCATGCCCAGGCCATGTCCCTCTTATATGTTCACAACAAACCTGCCAACAGTGTGGCACCAACCCATAGTGGGAACCTGTGGGCCCTCCCCACAGTTGCCCAAAAATCAAGACAATACTTACAAAGCATGGCCCACAGGCCATCCAATGGAGACAATTCCCCAAATGGGGCTTCGCCTCGACCCAGGTGTGTCAAGTTGACACTAAAGCTACCCAGCACACACTTTGTAAATATATATCTCTAAAGTATCTTTTTTATGGTTCAATAAATGGTAATTTATAAATTTCAGCATTGAAATATTGTGGATACCCACAGTATATGCCTACAGTAGAACCCTGTACACTTCCATCAGATTCTTAGTATATGATTTGTGTGTGTGTGTTGTGTGTCCACATGTGCATGTGTGTGGTATATTCCCTTGTATATTTTGTGTGACTCTATTAGTATGGAAGCCAGAGGATGATTTCAGTTATCTTCACTAATTGCTCTAAGTCTTACCTTTTGATACAGGCACTTCACTGAATCTGGATTTCAGGAATTCAGGGAGCTTGTCTGGTCAGAATGGTCCAGGTAACCTCCTGTTCCACTTAACTCCACTCCTAGGAGCAATGACAGTCTAAACCACCGCTTTCAAAAATGTGCTCATCAATAAGCCAAACTCAATTACGACATTGCTTACATATCAAGCACTTTAAATCCATTCATTGGAACAAAGTTAATTTTGCAACCAGACATTCCCTGATTTTTTCAAATGATTGAGTGATTTTTATGAACTTGACAATTTTGTGGAGTGTCTAAACAATACCATGTTCATTTTATATTTTTTATATATTTTTTTATTTTTTTTGTGTGTATAATGAATGTACCTTCATGCACGTAAATCTGGTGCACCCATGTCCAATGCAATGCTGCAGAGGTCAGAAGAGGTGTCAGAGTCCCCTGGAAACTGGAGTTTTCTTCTGGAATTTGGAGTTACAGACAAGTTCTCAGCCACCATGGTGGGTGCTGGGGAATTCGAATCTGGGTCCTCTGCAAGAGCAGTGTCGCGTTGGCTCTTAACTGCTAGGCTATCTCTCCAGACCTTAAACAATACATTTTAAACATAATTAGACCTCCCCCTATAACTGCAATCCCATACCCCCCCAGCAGATTACATGCATTTTTGATGCATATTATGGCCTATGGAGTCAAGTTTTTTTACCCAGATGTCCTTCTGTGCATCTTCATACATTTGAGCATGGCCAGCCTATCTAGTATCACTTACCTACAGATTAACTCTATCTACCCCATCAGTGATCAGCTGCCAAGACTTTCTTGGCTAAGGTTGAGGCCTCCTGTACATCTCACCAAGTACATGTTGGTTCTTTAACTGATTGAGTTGTGAATGCTGTCACCATTGCTTTAAGATTAGATGAACAAGTTGCCAGAAATTGGAAATACTCATGTTCCCTTGTGGTCATCCTCCATGCCTAGCACTCAAAGTTTCTTCCTCTTATTCTAAAATGGTCCCTCAGCCAAGTGTGGGTAGAGTTTAATATAGGATGCTCATTGTCTAGAAATTGGCCACTTCTCTAAATTAGATTTATCCGGGGGATGTTGACAAATAAAGGTTTATCTTCCGCTAATGCTCTGTGACCTCTCGAGCCATAAGTTTTATCTGGTTCAATTTACAGTTATAAAACAACTTACAAAAATCAGAAGCATTTCTATATATCAATAACATGCAACTGGAAAAGAAGTTAATGGAATTCCCATCTTTTTAAAAATTTTACTTATTCTTATTTTTATGTGTATGAATGTATTGTCTACAGATAGGTAGGTGCGCCCAATAGGGATTGCATTTATTGTATTTCATTTATTTGTTTGTTTTATGTATGTATGAATGTTTTGCCTGAATCTATGTGAGTGTACCACATACATGTAATGACCACAGAGGTATGTCTAGAGTGTTTGATCCCCTGGAACTGGAGTTACAGACTATTGTAAATCACCATGTTTGTGTTGAGAAACAAACCTCAGTCCTCTGGAAGAACAGCTGCTGCCCTTAAATGTTGAACCATCATCCCAGTCCCGTGAGATACCCTAATTGTTAATATCAAACATGTTTCTTTATATTTGAAACAGTGATATATATATATTATATATATAGGTATATATATATATATTATATAAGATTAATTTGTTTAAATTGTTTAAATTAACTTTTTCCATAGGGTCGGACTTCAGTTGGTCTCAATTGATTAAGAATCACTTTCCTGGGCTTGGAAGAGATAGCATAACGTTAAGAGCACGGACGCTCTTGCAGAGGACCGGGTTCGAATCCCCCCCCAGCACCCCATGGCGCTGAGAACCGTCTGTAACACTCCAATTCCAGGAGAACATCCAGTGGTCCAGGGTGATCCGAGACCCTCTTCTGACCTCCGCGGCTTGCACGACAACGGGTTGCACACCGGCAATGCAGACAGTACATTCATACACATACAAAAAGAAATAAATAAATAAATATGAAAAACAATTAAAAAAAAAAAAAGAATCACTTTCTTTCCATGCCCCCCGCCCAACCCGAGTTCCTGCACTATTCCATACATTCCCTTAATCTTTTTCTGATCTTTGCAATTTGCAGGTTTTTTTCAGTTGTCTGTTGCTGTTGTCTCTGGCAACTTGTAGTGCTATATAGTATAATATAAATATATATATCTATAATAGAGATATATATATATATATAATTTCTATATATATTTCTACAGTATATATATATAGTATATATATATACTGTATATATAAATGTATATATATATATATATATATATATATACATTTCACTTGTGTTGTAGGATTTTTTTCTTAAATAGTATCATGTTTTCCTCAAGGAAGTGCTCAAAGGTTCCTCCTTGGCAGTCCCAAGCAACTATCCATCCTGCACTTTTGCTCCACATTGGGGTCCTTCCTTCCCATTGTTCCCAAAATGAAGTCCAGTAAGCATGTGTCCTGTCTTGATTCCCCTGCACTGGCCTCCATAATACAGCACAGGTAGTCCAACAATGTCAGTCTATATTCTGATGAGGCTGGCATCCCCTTACTTGTTTCATCCACAATCTGGGTATCTCAGTAGTCCCCATATGACATTGAAGGTTTGGAGGATTCTTAGAGAGACACAAGTCTTCAGTCCATATTGGAAGGTTAAAAAGCTGTGTCTCAAGTCTTTGAGGAGTGCCAAAAGCAGTGGCAGGCACAGAGTTGATGCACTTACCAGTAAGAATTGAAGACAGGCCAAACAACAGTGATCTCTCTTTTTCCTTTTTGTCTCTTTACTAAGATCTCAAATTCTATGTCTGCAGTACAGTTTCTCTAGTCTTACTGATTATTTATATCTTGCTGTACTTTCCTTTTGGATGCTTAGGTCCACACAGCCCAGATTAACCAATGCTTTTGTTTTCTCAAGGTCAGTTGAAGATCTGGTCCTCAGGGTTCTCTCATTTTTTTTTTGTTTGTTTGTTTGTTTTTTGTTTGTTTTTTGTTTGTTTTTTGTTTGTTTTTTGTTTTATTTTGTTTGTTTGTTTTGTGGAGGAGGGGGGAGCCCCTGGCTATTTTCAGCTTTTCATTTACCAGTTCCATCCAACTGAGGACAAAATCAGGTCTTTCTAGACCAGGCTTCCTTTTCTGAAGCATGAGTAGACTTTCCTCTTTATAGACTGGACACTGGCTGAAGTCCCATTAGTGGGCCTCCAAGATCTCCCTGAACAGGAACACTGGTGACCCACATTTGCAGAACATTTCAAGAGATAGCCCCTATGCATAGTCCCTTAAGACTTAGTTGACCTCTGAGGAACAAAGTTATCCCTTAGGTTCCTTGACCAAATTGGTATGGGCATTAAGTATGGTCATTAAGTACCCAGAAAGGCTAAGTTGCACCAGCATATTATATTACACCTATATTAAAATCGTATCCTTTGGAAACAAACTTTATGTTATTTCCATATTTCTTGACTCACATCTTTCCATTTTAATCCCATATTACTGTATAAGATGCACACATACCGAAAACCCAAAGTCTGAAAATACATGTTAGGTCAGCTCTAGAACCTGTTTAGGAATTCACAATACAAGAGCACAGTTGTCTTTAGATTATGAGCAATATAACATTAATGTTGCTCAGTTTGTCTTACAACTAGGTAATTGTTACTAGCATCCACAGATGAGGGATGCCATTTGTGTTTTTTTTTCTGGGATTGCGTTACTTCACTTAGCATAAAATCTTCTAGTTCTACCCATTTACCTGCAAAGTTCATGATGTCATCTTTCTTTACCACTGCTTATTACTCCATTGTTTAGATGTACCACATTTTCTCTATCCACTCATCGGTTGAGGGGCACTTGGGCTGGTTCCAGCTCTTCGCTATTGTGAAGAGAGCTGCAATATACATGGAATTACACTAGTCCTAGTTAAAAGTGGACCCCAAATGGTTACATTATACAAGCTGTGAGGTTTTTAAACTTGTGACAAGGGACAGAAGGGAAATTCTACTCATTGCAAAGAAATCCTTACTTAAGCTTCAGAGAGCCACTAGCACTTAAAACCCACGAACCTTCAGCTGATTGTTGTTAGCCAGTCCACTGTCTATCAGGAACAGGCATGTGTTCTCCAACTGGTCACCCTGTAGCCGAATTACTTCTCCATATTCTGGATGTTCAATTACAGTTCCATTGCAGGAAAATTTCTCAAACGCCTTCACTAATTTCCTTTTATCATAATCAGCGATCCCTTGGACAGTAGTAAGTGTCTTCCTGCCATTTCTCTGTTGAATTCTTATATGAATATAATCCTCAGTGCCATCAGGAACAGGTCATCACCCTTACTTGCATCAGCAAAGGGGTGAAAAGAGTGGAGGTTCTGGATAGCGGACATAAGATACGATTCTTTTTCCTTGTTGGAAATGACCTGAGGAAGGTGGCTATGGGAGAAAGAGGGAGAGGGGGAGGGGGAACACCAACAGAAGGAAGGTCGAAGCTAGGGGGCTTGAGGGGGAGACAGCTGAGTCCTCGGCAGCGGCTCAGTGACTGGGGTCGAAACAGTGTTTTCTTTGCGATAAAAAGTTACTAAATTTTTAATCATGAAATTAAATTCTCTAGGTTTTCTTTGAGCAGACTCATATTAAAATATCAAATGGTACTCTAATGGTACTGGCTAATAGCATTTAGTTTTAATAAGCAACTTCTGAAAATTTCAATACTAAGGGGGTTTTCTCTCTTACAGAAGAGTTCCTTAGTGTGATTGTAGCACTTAATTTTCTCATGCTAGATAAGTTCAACGTCTTTTTGATTCTGGTAATTCAAGACCACTATTATCTGGTATTTCAAGACTCACAGACAAGGATTGTTTATAAGACTCAATTTTACATAGTTTTTATGAAATCTGTGTTTTAATTTTTTGTTCCACATTCTATCTAATTCTTTGCAATTCCATTAGAATATCACTACTTTTGCACTTTTTATTGTTTCATTCATTTATCAGTAAAAGCACAACAAAATCATTTCTGCTTCAGTTATTACCATTACCTCAATTTTTATTACAAAATATCTGAGCATTTTTATTAATGGCACGTTACTTAGGTATAAATGTAAAAATATAATTTTGAGATTATATAATCACTTAAAAAATCTCTCTTCATAACTGTGTTCCAAAGCAGCAATGTGCTTGCTTACATATATTTTGAAGCAAATAATTTTGAGCAGTAAGCAACATTTGTTCTATCATGGTTGATTATCTTACACATAGACCACATAGAGAACTGTCCATCTATACAAAACCACCCAGTTCATTTAATATTCCTCCTGCAGCCAAGGAGGAGTGATGAAATTTATTGACGCAGAGTAGTTTCCACCTCATGGACCTTTGATATAAACTGTACACATTTGAGAAAAATGAACAATATCCCAGGCTGTGAATCAACAGAATAAAACTGAGTTCCTGGTGTGAAATGTGGTATGTAGCTAATAATTATTTATTGAAATAAGATATTTCAGCTTCATGTTTATTGTTTTATTTTTTGTGTATTAGTGTAATACCTGAATGCAGGTAGATGCATCCCTATCATCCAGTGCCCACAGAGGTCAAAAGAGTGTATTAGACAGCCTGTAATTAGAGTTATAGAGAATTTGATAGTCACCATTTGAGCACAAGGAACTGAACCCCGGTCCTCTGTAGGACCAGCCAGTGCTCTTACCCAATGAGCCCTATCCAGAGACCCTTATCATATAATTTTAAATTAAAAATGATCACTGAAAAATGAATAAACACGCAAAAATTAATAACTTGTTCAAAGCCAAATACCAGTTTACCTAAATCTCTTGACTCAAAATTTTTCTTAAGTATACTGTCATAATTACATGTTTGTTTGTGTGTGTGTGTGTGCATGTGTGTATTATAGTCCACTTCATCATTAAAGTTCTGATTACAAGCTAAGTGTAATGAATTTTAATAATAGAAAGTATGATTTAAACCATTAGCAATAAATCAGTTAACAATAAGTAGTTACTAAGAACTTACTTATTTTCAATGTTTTCATTGTGAATTTTTATGTATACAGAGAAGAAATTTTCAGTCATTTTTATTGTATCTCCTCTGAATTTATGCAGTTTTCACACTACATAATTAGGTTTTACTTAAAACTTGCAGCAACTTGAAAGATGTAATCTCTACTGGCAGTTAAAGTCCTTCATTTATTGAACAGTGGGAAAGGGTGACATCGATGGAGTTTCTTGCCAATAGATTTTCCTGCAGATATGAAAAGTAGAGCAGATTTGGTTAGAAAGGAACCCCAACACAGAATATCATGGTGTGCCAAGTTCCACACAGGCCACTAATCACCACCTGACAATAAATCAATGAAAAATGTAGTCAGCCCTTCCAGCTGTTACTCATGTCACAGCCATTGACCATCTGTCAGACCTACACTCCGATGTCTTCATTGACCTAGGCTACAGTGGGAGCCCAGAATGAAGAGCCATGAAATCCTTTCTCAGCCAGTTTCTCTAAAATCATTTGTAATTAGATACCTATACATTTGTAATTAGGTACCTATACATGTGTAAATCCCTTCTTGCTTATAAGAAGAAAATAGTTTGTAATTTATGTAAATTGATATATACTAGTGTGCATATTAATTCAGAATATAAATTTGAGCCAATCATTTTGTAAAATACATAAAGACAGTAACTTAGAATATAACATGGTAGGCTGGAAAGATGGCCAGGTGTTACATTGTTTCTTGCTTAAATATGAGGTTGATAAGATTTATCCCCAGCACCACTTAAAAGCTGAACATGCAGGTAATCTACAGCCAATTAGTAAGCATGCCATGATAAACAATCATGTCATCACACACGCACCGACACACACACCCACACACCTGATAAAAATAAACACCTCCGGGGCTGGAGGAGTAGCCTAGAGGTTAAGAGCAACGATTCGCTTCTTGCAGAGGAACCGGGTTTGATCCCCGCCCGCCATGGCCGCTGAGAAGTCAACTCGAAACTTGCATTCCAGGAGAACTTCAGTTCCATGGGAATCCGAGACCCCTCTTCTGACCCCTCCGCGGCAATTGCACGACACGGGTGCGCAAACCTGCGTGCAGACAGTAATTCAACACAGCAAAGAAACTAATAAAATTTAAAAAAAATTAAAAAAAAAGAAAAGAAAACCTTCCCAAGAAAAGAGGTGGTAAGCATGACATACATTTCAATGAAAGAATTTTTTATAATTCTGCACGTGGTCTATTGCTGTGATTAAACACACGCTAATGAAAAGCAACTTGAGAAAGATATCTGATATCTCTTGCAGATCACAGTCTCACATCACTTCAATGCGGCAGGGAAGGAAATCAGTGCAGAAAGCTGGACGCAGGGTCTGAAGCACAGGGACTATAGTAAAGCCGTACTAGTTTGCTCCAATAGCCTGTGCTCAGTTTGAATTCTATATAAGCAAGGAACAAACACCCAGAAAGGACCCGTTGGCAGTGGCCTGGACCTCAAGATTCCATGACGAGGCTCCATCTTCCCATGGCTGAGAAGTTGGCAGCTTAAGCTACCCAAGGCAAATACTTTTTCTTGCAGAGCACATTTCATCCCAAATCAGGAAGTTGAAGAGAGAGAGATAGAAAGAGTGGTGAGGCTACAGTCTCTCAAAGCCCAACCAAAAAGTTTGGTTACTCTTATAAAATCCATACCATGATCAAATAAGTGGCTACCTCTGGGAAGTCCAGTCATTACTGAAACCCAGCAGCCAGTATAGCAACTTCTATCACTATGAAAACTAGGCCATAGAAATGAGCCTTCAAGATCAGTAAAAGACTTGGTTACTTCTTGTTGGGTTTTTTATACATTTGTTGTATCTTCAGCAATACAATCTCATTATCACGGGTGACTGAGAGGAATGACGATAGAAAGTATTGTTTAAGGCTCTCTGAAAGTTCTCCTGGTCAACAATTCCAAAAGAGAGTACCATTCCTAGCACTTGGTTTTATTTTTGAGTTTGTAGAGTCTTGTGGAGTTATTGAAACCCCATGCTATGTAGCTCCACCTAAACTCTTGTTGTATCATCTATTACTTTATTATAAAGGCCTTTATGATAGTTATCACTCACTTTATCATCTCCTTTACCTGTCCTCCAATACACACCCCATTTAGCATTTCCTATTCCAATACATTCTTTCTGGGTACAAGTGCTCAACCAAATAGGGCTAACAAGATATGACAGAATGCAGCAGGTCTGGTGGGGAGATATGGAGAGCCTGGATAGAGGGTCTAAATCTTGATTAAGGACCACTCATTTAAGAACCATTTTATGGAATGCAGAAAAATTGAAAAAGAATGATTATATAGAAAAATAAATTCCAATGTTTTTATGGAAAAGGAGAAGGCAACAAAGACAATCTAAAACATGAACAAAATGGTGGAATGTAACAGCAAGTTAGAAATCAGGGAAAAATTTAGTGTGTTTAAAGAGATGTATGGACAGTAGCTGGCAAACAATTTTTATATCAACCTACCTTTGAGTCAAAAATAAATGCCAGAGTCCAGATCCAGGCAGGTTCAGTTCCTGAAGTGGTCACAAAGATAGCGAAGAAATTAATTCAGATAAACACAAGAATATCTTTCTTTTTTCGTGACCTGAGGAGCAGCTATCTTCCCTGCTTCTGTGCAGATCTCAGGATTGTCACTCTGCCAATGTTCATTCTCTTCTCTTCTCCTCTTCTGCGCCTCTTCTCTCTTCCTCTTCTCTTCTCTTCTCGTCTCTTCTCTCTCTTCTCCTCTCTCTTCTCTTCTCTCTGCCTCGTACTCTCTCTGGGTGCTCTCTTCTCTTCTCTTCTCTTCTCTTCTACTTCGCTTCTTCTTCCCCTCTTCTCTCCTCGTCTCTCCTCTCCTCTCCGCGCCTCTCCTCTCCTCTCTCTCCTCTCCTCTCCTCGCCTCCTCCTCCGTCCTCTCCTCGCTCTCCTCTCCTCTCCTCATCCCTCTNTTTAAAATAAATTTTTTTGCAGGGTGTTGTGGTACACACCTTTAATCTCACCACTTGAGAGGCAGAGGCAGACAGAGCTCTGTGAGTTCAAGGCCAGCCTGGTCTACTACATAACAAGTTCCAGGCCAGCTGAGGCTACAACAGGGACACGCTATCTCAAAAGACCAAAAGAGAAATAGAGGGGCTGGAGAGATGGCCTAGCAGTTAAGAGTGTCAACCACTCTTGCAGAGGACCCGGGTTCGATCCCCAGCACCCACATGGCAGATGAGAACTGTCTGTAACTCCAATTCCAGGGGAACTCCAGTTCCAGGGGAATCCGACACCCTCTTCTGACCTCCGCGGCATTGCACGACACGAGTGCGCAAACCAGCTTGCAGACAGTACATTCATACACATACAGAAATAAATAAAATTTAAAAAAAATTAAAAAAAAAAAGAAAAGAAACACCTTCCAAGAAAAGAGGTGGTAAGCATGACATACATTTCAATGAAAGAATTTGTTGTAATTCACTGTCTATTGCTGTGATTAAACACACGCTAATGAAAAGCAACTTGAGAAAGATATCTGCTATCTCGCAGATCACAGTTCATCACTCAATGCAGGCAGGGAAGGAAATCAGTGCAGAAAGCTGGACGCAGGGTCTGAAGCACAGGGACTATAGTAAAGCCGTACTAGTTTGCTCCAATAGCCTGTGCTCAGTTTGAATTAGATAAGCAAGGAACAAACACCCAGAAAGGACCCGTTGGCAATGGCCTGGACCTCAAGATTCCATGACGAGGCTCCATCTTCCCATGGCTGAGAAGTTGGCAGCTTAAGCTACCCAGGCACAATATTTTCTTGCAGATCACATGTTCATCCCAAATCAGGAAGTTGAGAGAGAGAGATAGAAAGATGGGTGAGGCTACAGTCTCTCAAAGCCCAACCAAAAAGTTTGGTTACTCTTATAAAATCCATACCATGATCAAATAAGTGGCTACCTCTGGGAAGTCCAGTCATTACTAAAACCCAGCAGCCAGTATAGCAACTTCTATCACTATGAAAACTAGGCCATAGAAATGAGCCTTCAAGATCAGTAAAAGCTTGGTTACTTCTTGTTGGGTTTATATTAACATTTGTTGTATCTTCAGCAATACAATCTCATTATCACGGGTGACTGAGAGGAATGACGATAGAAAGTATTGTTTAAGGCTCTCTGAAAGTTCTCCTGGTCAACAATTCCAAAAGAGTCCATTCCCAGCACTGGGTTTTAATTTGTGAGTTTGTAGAGTCTTGTGGAGTTAATGAAACCCCATGCTATGTAGCTCCACCTAAACTCTTGTTGTATCATCTATTACTTTATTATAAAGGCCTTTATGATAGTTATCACTCACTTTATCATCTCCTTTACCTGTCCTCCAATACACACCCCATTTAGCATTTCCTATTCCAATACATTCTTTCTGGGTACAAGTGCTCAACCAAATAGGGCTAACATATATGACAGAATGCAGCAGGTCTGGTGGGGAGATATGGAGAGCCTGGATAGAGGGTCTAAATTTGATTAAGGACCACTCATTTAAGAACCATTTTATGGAATGCAGAAAAATTGAAAAAGAATGATTATATAGAAAAATAAATTCCAATGTTTTTATGGAAAAGGAGAAGGCAACAAAGAACAATCTAAAACATGAACAAAATGGTGGAATATAACAGCAAGTTAGAAATCAGGGAAAAATTTAGTGTGTTTAAAGAGATGTATGGACAGTAGCTGGCAAACAATTTTTATATCAACCTACCTTTGAGTCAAAAATAAATGCCAGAGTCCAGATCCAGGAGGTTCAGTTCCTGAAGTGGTCACAAAGATAGCGAAGAAATTAATCAGATAAGACACAAGAATCTCTTTCTTTTTCATGATCTGAGGAGCATCTATCTTCCCTGCTTCTGTGCAGATCTCAGGATTGTCACTCTGCCAATTTCTTCTCTTCTCTTCTCTCTTCTCTCTTCTCTTCTCTTCTCTTCTCTTCTCTTCTCTTCTCTTCTCTTCTCTTCTCTTCTCTTCTCTTCTCTTCTCTTCTCTTCTCT
>VZQC01005527.1:334562-355941 GCA_009823505.1 Rhizomys pruinosus
ATATATCTTGATTTTATTCTGGTCATTGTTTTTCTCAGTTTTGGTTTTCCTCAGTTTCGGTTTTTTACACTTTCTGCTAAGGTGATTTTCTAAGGGCTACTAAGCTTTGAGTCAGATCACTAGAGTCCACAGCCTCATTGGACATAGTTTCACTTTGCCCTACAAACCTTTTTTTCAGTTTAAATCTGACCATGAAATCAAAATTCCTTTCTTGAGCAATCTGTGCATGACACAGTTTCTGCAGAATTTTTAATTGCTACTGTATCATACTTTTAAGTTTTGTACACAGTGCCATTATTTCTGACAAAGTATTCATTTCTAGAAAAGGCAAAAGTGTCAGTTCCACTCCTTGAGGCAGAGGCCAGTAGCCTAACTGCTAGAAAGCCAAAAGTCAAGCAGACTATAAAAATAAGAATTAATATGATAAGAATTATTAAAAACCAAGGTCAGCTGGAGAGCAGACTTCAACCAGATGAGTCAGGTCACTGGAATTTTGTCAAGCAGTGAACCTTTCATGAATTACTCCACCATCTGCCAGATAAACATGGGATAGACTTTCTAGGACTGTTCTGTGGATTGAGATGTTTCTTGATAAGATTCAGAAAAATTAAGAAATCAGTGTATATTGGCTGCTACCCAGATTCCTGTAAATGATGAATTATAGCTTAACCATCCCAGAAGACAATCACAATGAAAGTAAGCAATGGATCGTGTCATATATTAATGAATTCAAATGCTCATTCTTCTCTCATTGTCAGCAAATCAAACATGAATGTATGTTTACTTTTCTTTTTTGAAGCATCTCACATATTTATTTATTGATTTGTATTTAGACCTCCTCTCCCACATTACTCCCCTTACTAACCACTGCCCACCTTAATGTAACCCATGGTTTCCAAGTATCATTATCTAATAGCTTCTTATTGGTGTATAGAGAAGCTACTGATTTTTGTAGATAGATTTTGTAACCTACCACTTTGTTGAAAGTGCTCAACATTTCTCAGAGTTTCCTGGTGGAATTGTTAGTATCTCTTAGATGTAATATCATATCATCAGCAATTAAGGATGATTTGGCCTCTTTGTTTCCAATATAATTCATTTTACTTCCTTCCTCTGTCTTATTACACTATCAAGAGTTTCTAGTACTATATTAGAAAGGAACAGGGCTGGAGAGATGGCCTAGTGGTTAAGAGAACTGACTGCTCTTGCAGAGGACCCAGGTTTCATCCCCAGCACCCACATGGCAGCTAAGAACCGTCTTTAACTCCAGTTCCAGGGCATTCCAAAACACTCTTCTGACCTCTGCATGCACTGCACAACACGGGTGCATAAACCTACTTGCAGACAGTACATTCATACAAATAAAAACATAAGAAAAACATTTAAAAAGGAAAGGAACAGCAGGAATAGAGATAGTTTACAGTCTTTTCTGGTTCCTGATTTTACTCAGAATGATTCTAAATCTTCTAATTTTTCTCCATTTAGAATGATGCTCATTTTGGGTTTGTTTCATATAGCTTTTTATATTGAGTTTTGTTTCCTCCAGTCCAATTCTCTTTAGGACTTTTAATGAAAATGCATGTTGAATTTTGCCAAAAGTTTGTTCTATATCCATTGAAATTACCATGCGATTTTTGCTTTGAGTCAGTTTGCATGATTTCAGCACTTATTTGAACCCTCCCTGCATCTCTAGAATAAAGTCAATTAGAAAATGGTGGATGATTTTTTTGATGTGGTTATACGAGGTTTGCAAGTATTTTGTTGTGAATTTTTGCATCTATGTTCATTAAGGATATAAGACTATGGCTTTCTTTGTTGTTGTTATTGTTATTGTATTTTTGCCTGGTGTTGTTATTAGAGCGGTTCTAGCTTCACAGGAGTTTGGGAGTTCCCCTTATGTTTTGATCCTCTTTAATAATTGAGTAATATTGGTTGTAGATCTTTTTCATATATTTTGTGGGATTCAGCTCTGAATACATCTTTTCCTTTGCTCTTTTTAGTCAGAAGTTTTGTTACTTTTTCAAATTCCTTTAAGTCATGGTTATGCTCAAGCTCTTGATTTCTTGTTCATTTACCTCTGGCGGTTTCCATGAATTTAGAAGCTTGTCCACTTATTTTAGGTTTCAAATTTAATATAATTTGGGTTTTTAAATATTCCCTTATAATGGCCTGGAACTTTTCAGTGTCTGTTTTGATGTTCCCCCTTTATCTTTGATTTTGTGGATTTAGAGTTATTCTTTCTTTTTTTTTTTTTATTTTTTTTATTAATTTTATTTATTTCTGTATGTGTATGAATGTACTGTCTGCATGCAAGTTTGTGCACCCGTGTCGTGCAATGCCGCGGAGGTCAGAAGAGGGTCTCGGATTCCCCTGGAACTGGAGTTCTCCTGGAATTGGAGTTTCAGACGGTTCTCGGCCGCCATGTGGGTGCTGGGGATCGAACCCGGGTCCTCTGCAAGAGCGGTCGGCGCTCTTAACTGCTAGGCCATTTTTAACCTGGCAAAGGCTATGGTTGCATTGCTTATCTTTTCAAAGACGTCACTCTTAGGTTCCTTGATTATTTCTATTGTGTCTTTCCTTTCAGTTTCATTAATTTCTGCTTTGATTTTTATTAATTCTTCTCCTCTATTGTGTTTGGGTTTGGTTTGTTCTTTCCTTTCCAGCGTCTTGAGTTCCAATGTGGTTATTAAATTGTGCTTTCTTGTTTTATTTTTTATCAAGCTTTTGTAGCTTCATAACATAGTTCCCAATCAAATGTAGACTCCCTTTCTCAAGCCTGTCCCCCTATCCCCCAACCGAATTCATGTATTTTGTCATATACTCTAAGAGCTATCCAGTCAAGCATTTGCACTCAGATGTCCTTAAATGAACATTCATCCACCGAAATCTAGTCAGCCCATCTAGAGATACTAAGTAAGTTATAGTCCCCTGCACCCAGTAACAAATTGTCTTCAATATTCCTCAGTCTAGGGCTGGCCCACCACCCATTCCTCTCCTACCTTATGTTACCTTGTGTACTTGAGTTGGCATGTGTCCTATGCTTGATGCCACCATTGCCTAAACTTCACATGTGCAAACTTCCAGTAGCCTGAAATCCTCTGAACAACTCTGTTCATGCACCTGCCCTGGCCTTTACAATATTTCTGACCCCTCTTTTACAATGGTTTCTGAGTCGTGAATTGGAGACATTCAGTACAGGAGTACTACCCAAGGTCACATACTCAAGATTATCTTATATTCTAAAACTTGGCCAATTGTGGCCTCCTTGTGCATTACATTTTGTTGAATAAGGAAGCTTCCCTGGTGTAGGTTGAGGGATACTTTAATTTTTCCTTAAACCTGTGGCTCTGCTTTGTTCCATGAACCTTAGGTATAGAGGTCCAAATGTAGACTTGTCATCTAGGACTGGGGATCACTCAGTCATATATTTTCTGTGTCTGACCAGTTGTGGAACTCTTCAGTAGCCTCCATTTCTTGAAATAGGAAACATCCTTGATGAGTGGTGCATAGTATGTTTATGTAAATATATGGATCCACGTTTAGCTTATGGTAAGAAACATCGTTTTTTTTTTTTTTTTTTTTTAGATATGTCAGAGCTGCCTTTTATGGTTTAAGTGTATGATGTACCAACATGGCATGAAGTGTTGAAAGTATCATAAAAATTATCTGTTTATACCAGTAGAGTTTTTTGAGAGATCATAGACTCTTGAGTACAATTAATAATTATTAACTTGGGGCTGGAGAGATGGCCTAGCGGTTAAGAGCACCGACCGCTCTTGCAGAGGACCTGGGTTCGATCCCCAGCACCCACATGGCGGCCGAGAACCGTCTGAAACTCCAATTCCAGGAGAACTCCAGTTCCAGGGGAATCCAACACCCTCTTCTGACCTCCGCGGCATTGCACGACATGGGTGCACAGACCTGCATGCAGACAGTACATTCATACACATACAGAAATGAATAAAAATTAGAAAAAAATTTAAAAAAATAATTATTACCTTTACATAAGTGGTGAACATAAAGACACCAAGTCTCATCAAGCTGAAACTCTATTTCTACATATTATTTCTTCCTTTTAGCTTTGTTCATTTGTAACATTGGCTAACTCCACATTTGAGGCAAGCTTCCAACTCACAGTCCACGTGCATTAGCCTTGGTAGCTATTACAAGGCAGCACATTAATGAAACTCATCTATTAGTTCTTGGTTGCAACAAGTACTTCAGTAATTATAAAATAGTTGTTTTGTCTATTATTCATTTCTCTTTTTCCTAAAAATATTATGGATAAGATGATGTTAGCTTATTAATGTGAATAAGGATTTTTAAATTCTTGTTTATTCTTGAGGTTGGTTTAATTTCTGACATCAAAAATGAAATGTCTAATTTATTTATTTTGTGTATATCCTAGCATTTGATTGTATTTCATGAGATTGTTTCTATTAAAGTTTTAGAAATATACTAAACTGAAAAAAGAGGAAAATGGAAAGAAGAAATGAGGGGTGACTCCTTTCTTCAAAAAAATCTTTATAAAATCTCAGCCTTCAAGTTGAGTTCTAATGCTTTACATAGGCCAAAATATACTGACAATAGACATGAAGGAAACTTTGTATCTCTCCGAGAAAGAACATCACTACTTTGGTTCTGTTTACATTGTTGATTATCCTGATCTTCTTGGTTAAGTACAAATAATTAGATGATACGTGCTTCAGGTTCTCCATTTTGAAACTTTTTTTTTTTTTTGTCTTTTCGACACAGGGTCTCCCTATAGTCCCAGCTGTCCTGGAACTCACTCGGGAGACCAGGCTGGCCTTGAACTCACAAAGATCCGCCTGCCTCTGCCTCCCAAGTGCTAGGATTAAAAGCGTGTGCCACCACGCCCAGCTCCATTTTGAAACTTTTTTTTTTTTTTTTTGGTCCTTTTTGAGACAGGGTCTCCCTGTAGCTCCAGCTGTCCTGGAATTCACTCTGTAGAGCAGGCTGGCCTTGAACTCACAAAGATCCGCCATTTTGAAACTTTTACTGGCAGGAAAATATAGTTTTTAACTGATCAGTGAAGTGCTCTCTCATTTGACGAAGAGAATTCAAGACTATTGTGGATCCACTGGCTGGGTTGAGGCAGGCTAGTCAAGAGTTCTTAGGGAACAAGATCAGGAACGGGACCAAAAGTTAGGCACTGGAGGGCACAACATATAAAGGGTATAAAACACTAGATGGAGTAGGTGTGGGCCCAGAAGCTGGAGAATGCAGTTAGTTTGTATGAAGAGTGGGCGGGGTCTAAGATAGGAAACTATTCCAGGGGTCTGAGGCAGGAAGAACCGGAGCAGGCATGGACCCAAGGCTGAAACAGGGGTACTGTGCTGAGAAAGAATGGAGCTGCTCAGGGTACAGAAGAAGCAAATGAAGTGGGGGTGGGGGGTTGGAAGTGTCAGACCTACCTAGGTAGTATGTATGCAGTCTTCCAGCAGGCGGGTCAAGAAGGGGGACAAGGGGAAGGAAGGGGTGGGGACAGTCTAGGGAGAGTCTAACAGAGTGGCCAGAGATGTTGTGGCCCTCGAGGCTGGAGAACGAAGATAATCTGGGTGCATGGGATCAGACTTCGGCCAGAGTCTAAAGCATATCTGTAAGAGTAAAACAACTTAAAGACAATATAAAAGGGACACAGTAGAAAAAGGAATCTGCTTGGGTTACTCGAGAGTATATGTGGCAAGATTTTGTCAATCCCAAGTTCTGAAACACGCAGAAAATACATTCATACACATAAATAAATAAAATTAAAAAAAAAAACAAATTCTGTACTAAATACTGTGGGAAGGTTTTAAAGCCTGAGGAACAGTTCTCAATTGGCACATGGAGGATAGAAGCAGTCCCAGGGATGGATCTGACCCCTGTCCCCTGATTAAACAGAGAGCATTTCTCTACATAGAAAAGATATGCTAGAAGTAGACGTGGTATGTCCAGCCAGGACCTCCCCAGAAGCCAATAGGCTCAATGAAAAGACCACCAATAACCAGGAGTCAGGCCCAGGAGCTGTCTGACCCAGAGAACCACCCAATACAGCAAAGATGAAAGGGAACCTAGTCTTTTGCTTTGTGCAGGCACAGGCAGCTTGAACCAGACACAGAGAGTCTATAAAAGCTAAGTAAATACAGTTAGACTGCATGCAAATCCCCAGGACACCAAATGGATTTTAGAATATGAGTCCAGATACAGAAGAGCTGATTACATTCATGCCTCTTGTCCATGCTATTGTACCTAATATGGATCTTTGGAGAAAACAATTGATACAAACAGATAAAAACTTCCCATGCTATGCTAGATCTGGTTTATGTTCGATTTAATATGTAGTATTAAAGTCTAAGGTGCGAGACCTGTTGGAGAGATATCAAGTACAACCGAGGAAAGATAGATAAAAAATAAACTCACAAAAGGGTACCAGGGCCAGGCAGGTATATATATGAAATCCTTGGGACCTTCATGGATGATAAGACCTAAATGATATCCGCCCAAACGATAGAGGAAACTCTGCAATGGCCCAGGCCTGTAGCTACCAAAGTATAAAAAGATATCTCATAAAAAATAAAAACTAGAGATCCCCCCCCCCGGGAAGGGGGCAACAAATCCCTGATACTGAAGTTTTTATTTAACAATTGTACTTGGACCAATATCAGCTCTATGTACAGAGAAACTGGGAAAGACCTGAGATTCTGCCATACATGAAATTATTCACAATCCCAATGTTATTTTCTAACATCATTTCACATTGAAAAATATGTGCAGTGGTCTTTGTTGGGGAGTGTACCAATTCCCATTTTCATAATTACATTTCTTGTGAACTGTTAGTGTAAATACTAGTAAAATTTTTGAAAATTTGAGAGATATTCCATTTTTTTGTAAATTTTACCTTTCTATTTCCATATAAACCACTTTTTCTTCCAATAATATTTGAATGCATTCACTGGCAAATATTTATTTAAAACAAAATTCCCCTTTCAAAATTTATTATGTCCTTAATAAAGCTAACATTCCCTTATAAGCAGCAATAGTTTGCTAATTTATTTACTCTAACACATTCTTGCTCATTCCCATCACTTTCTACAAAACAGCCATGTAAGAAATTAACACACAAATTTCATGTTATTACTCCAACACTGTAATTATCACTAAGATATCTCATCTTCCCGATGTTTGTCTTTTTTCCTTTTCCTATGTGTTTTGAACAAAAATACCTTATTTACTAGCAACTCTGGTGCAAGACAGTGAAGCAACAATAAAAGGAAAATATATTAAATTTTGTAATATTTTGAAGAATTTGAAAGGTGATAAATTTTGAAATATTTGATATAGAATATTGTCATTTCATTAAGTAATTTTAAGATGAAAATAGATACAATACTAGTACCATAGGTCATTAATAATATTATTTTGCTAGTTTTTTTCTTTTTTTTTTTTTCCACAAACCTTAAGATTTCAAAATGGCTCCCTGGGCCAGATCTCCTCCTGCCTCGGGCCTAGGCCAGCCCTTGCACTTCCCACTTCAGATCTCTGGACTAGCCTCCTAACCCAGACCCTGCCCACTGCCTTCTGATCCCAGGAGCTGTTGGACATGGAGGATCTGAAGATCCTCATCCTCATCTGAAGATCCCAGAACAAAGTCTATTTCTTCTAAATTTGATTGCACACAGGATGCAGATGGTAAGATGAGAGTGTGAAGGAGACCATGATAGTAATTAGGGAGGGCTGATGCACAGCTTGCTCTCTGATCATTGTGCAGAGTGTGGGGAGGGGGCAAACTGGGATGGACATGGAGGGAGCACCCAAGGGATCCTGTTAGTGAAGAGTTGTCTTATTCACTCTGTGGAAAACCCCATTAAATTTGCTAGGGCCCTCTAACAGATTTCTGAGACTGTTCCTCAGTCTGTTCCCTCTGGGACCACAGAGGAAAGCAGGAGAGGCAGTTTATATGAGCACACTTCTCTATGGGGAAAGAGAATATTGTGAGACAGATACACAAAACCAAACAACGACAACAAAAAAGGAAATCCATATGGCCCAAGCAACAATGCAAAAATGAAGCAATATGATAAACAAGAGTTTATACCCCAACAAACCCCCCAGTCCTATAGACCTGTATTAATTAATGCAGTGTTCTCCAGGTTACTCGGGGTTCTTTAAACTAGCAGGATTTTCTTCTTCTTAAAAATTAAATTGTGGGGCTGGAGAAATGGCTTAGTGGCTAAGAGCGCCGAATGCTTTTGCAGAGTACCTGGGTTCAAACCGCAGCACCCACATGGTGGCTAAGAACCGTCTTTAACTCCAGTTCCAGGGGAATCTGACACCCTCTTCTGACCTCCGTGGCATTGCACAACACGGGTGCACAAACCTACATGCAGGCAGTACATTCATACACATACAAAAATAAATAAAATTAAAAAATTAAATTGCTTTTTAATTTTTTAAAAATGCAACAGAGGAAACCCTTGATGCAGAATTTAAAAGAACAATCATAAACATGATCAAAGAACTTAGCATGGAGACAAATAACTCAAGAATGACAGAGGATATGAATAAACTCCACATTGAAAAAAGCGTAAAAAAAATACAAATGTGTTCCTGAATGAAATGACAAAAAGTATCAAGGACATGAAAAGTGAACGCGCACACACACACAGCATAGAAATATTGAGAAAATCCAAGGTAAAATGAAAATTGAAATTTTCAATAAGTCAATTTGATGAGACGAAAAGCCCACAAATAGAATGAATGAAATCGAAAACAAAATGCCAAGTCTGGACAGCAATGCTGAGAAACATAACTGCTCAAGAAGAAAATGAAACATTTTTAAAAATGCAGCAATGGTGTGTTAGTAACTTTTCTTTCGCTGTGGTAAAGCATAATGCCCAAGGGGATTTATAGAAGAGTTTATGTGAGCTATGTTTCCAGCTTCCAGAGGGATTAGAGTCCGCCATGGTGGTGGTCTTGGAGACGTTGCCAGAGCAGGAGGAGAAAGTTAATTGATCACATCTTTAAACAGGTACGAGAAGCAGAGGTTGACTGGAAATCTGGAAAGGTTTAGAAGCTCTTTAATCCACACCAGGAACCTGATTTTTTCCAGTGAGGCCACACCTAAGATGCTCAAATTGGCTCAATCAACTGGGGACAAAAATGTCAAAATTCTTACATTGCATGTTGGACATTCTCATTCAAAGTACCACAAATGCAATATTTGGGGAATGTGGGATACCATGAAAAGACCAAACCTACACATCATAGGCATACAGGAAGAAGAATTTCAGGTCAATGTCATTGAAGAAAGAGGCAGATGTCTGACAGGATTACAGAATTAAACGTGCAAAATTAAGGAAAGACATACCTATACAGATACAAGATGTGAAGTGCAAAAACCAGCAATTTGACAGAATAAGAACAGAAACTCCCCTCGGTAGATCATAGTAAATGTAAATGTGCAAAGTGACAAGAGGTAATGCAAACAGTTGCATATAATGGAAAACCCTTCAGAAATATTAGCTGAGTATTCAATACAACCTATGAAAGAAAGAGGAGAGTGGACCAAGGAATTCCTTTTTCTAAATTACCATGGATGCAAACAATAACATATTACCCAGCAAAACTATCTATTATAGTCCAAAGGGAAAGAAAACTTTCTAAGGACATGAATAGGAAGAAATAGTAATTCATGTCCAGTCAATCAGTCCTACAAAGAATACTGGAAGCACTACAAAAAAGTCTGAAGATAAATTGCCTATACTCAACAGTTTACATAATGAAAACAAATAAAGTTATAATTATGAAAACACAACATAGGACCAAATCCATGTTCTGAGCCAGATTGATTGGGTTTGCAGGAGAGTTTGGGTTGGGGATAAGGAGTTGGAGGAGCATGGGCCTCATAGGGAGCAGGTTTATTTTTAGAGTTTAGATGGGGGGAGGGGGGTGGGAAGATGCAGATTCATGTGAACATTTTGTAGAAGTAATTGATATCCAGAGAGTGAGGAAAAGAGAAAAGGTCAGGACTAAAGATAGAAAAGTGTACTTCAGACCATTTGCAATTTCACTGGAGAAAACACTGAAAATAATGGGATTAAAAGTTCCAAATTCAAGATACAACCAAAAAGGAGAACTATAGACCCATCTCCCTAATGAACACAGATGCCAAAATCCTAAACAGGATTCTGGCAAATCTCATACAGACTCACATCAAGAAAATCATCCACCATGACCAAGTTGGATTCATACCAGAGATGCAGGGATGGTTCAACATATGAAAATCAATAAACATCATCAAACATATAAATCAACTGAATGACAAAAGACCACACCATCATCGTCAATTGATGCGGAAAAGCCTTTGACAAAATCCAGCATCCCCTTCATGATTTAACAGTCCTGGAGGGAATTGGGCCTGGAGGACCAATTCCTCAAGAATAATAAAGCCATATACCGGAAACCCACAGCCAAATATCCTAATGGAAAATGACAGAAGCATGTCCACTTAAAGGTAGTAACCCGGCAAGGCTGCCCCTGTCACCACTCCTTTCCAATACTAGTGCTGGAAACCCTTGCTAGGGCACAAAGGGCAAGAAAGGAAATTAGAAGGAGTTTCTAAGGCTGTGAAAAAGAGGAAGTAACTTATCCCTTTTTGTCTGATGAATGATTGTCTGTAAAGAGCGGCAGGCTTTAGCTTGCTTACGCCGAGCTTACTTACAAGGAAGTAGACTCTGTGAATTGTCACCTCGAGCCTTTTCCAAGAGCTGGGTGTAGACATGCAGTAAAAGCTACTAGCCTTTCTCAAGAGCTGGGTGCGAACATGCAGTAAAAGTCACCAGATACTCCAGCCTGATGTCGCAACTCAGTGATCTTGCAAAAACAGACCCTTCTCTGACGCCAGACCCTGTTTTACCCACCCCCTCCCCATTTCCTATTCTTCCCGCCTTTTGCCAAATATATACTGCTGTCATAATTCAATAAATGAGACTTTGACAACTTCGCAAAGTCTCGTTCTTTTCGCTCGCTTATCTACAGGTTTTGGGGATCCCGCGAGTACCTAACGTTACATGACCAGTAGACAGGGCATTGTTTACTTAAGGGATGCTTAAAACGCCACCAGAAAACTCCTAGAATGATTAGAAGGGCTTTGGTAAAGTGGCAGGATACAAAATAAATTCTATGAAAATCAATAGCCTTNCACTCACGAAAGCCTCAAAAACAGATGAAAATATCACTAGGAACAAACCTAAACCAAAGACACCAAGGAATCTCTACAACAAAAATTTTAACCCTGAAAAAGGAAATTGAGGAGAACATCAGAAGATGGACAGCTACCTCCCATGCTCATGGATTGGGAGAATAAATATAGAAAAATGTCCATCCTACCCAAACGTAGTGTACAGATTTAATTGGCAATCCCAATCAAGAATCCCCAAGAATTTCTTCACAGGCTGGAAAAAAAATCCTCAGTTTCATTTGGAAAACAAAAGGACCCCGAATAGCCAAAACAACCCTGAGAGAAGAGCAATACAGGGGGATACACTATACCAGAACATCAAACTATACTACAGGGCTATGTCCATAAAAACAAGCCTGGGTACTGGCTCAAAAACAGACCTGTTGACCAATGGAATAAAACTGAAGATCCAAACCTAGCTCAGAAATTTCAGGAGGGCCGACCCTATTTGAGCTAGGGGGCCAAGAAGACACCAATGAGGAAAGGACAGCATCTTCAGCAGTGGCTGTTGCAAAACTGATACAACACTTCAGAAGAATAAATATTAAACCCGACTACTCTCACCTTGTACAAACGTAAGCTCCAGGATGGCCAAAGACCTCAAACTAGGAACCCCAAAAAAAACTGAAAAAAAAAAAAAAAAAAAAAGAAGAAAAACCAACAACACAAGACATAGGCATGAGAAACGATCTTCCGTAAATCAGTAACAGCCAGCTGCAAAGGAAATAGAGATCAATATTGTACAATGGGACCTCATTAAACTCCAAAGTTTCTGTACATCAAAAGAAACATAAAGGAAGTGAAGAGAAAACCCACAGAGTGAGAGGAAACCTTCACTGCAGATACATCTGACAAAGCATTAATTTCCAGAGTATAACAGCTACTCAAAAAACAAAGAAGAAAAGAAACAAATGAATCACTCAAAGGACAGAGCAGACTGAATAGAGACTTCACAGAGGAGGAATTAGAGATGGCCAAGAACCATCTTAAGAAGGTGTCAACATCGCTGATAATTAAGGAAATAAATAATGCAAATGAAAACCACTTTGAGATATGACCTTACCCCAATAAGACTGACTAGGATATCGGAACACGAAATGAACCAATGCTGGAGAGGTTTGTGGGGAAAAGGGAACACTCATCCATTGAGTGGGAATGTAAACTTTGTACAGCCACATGGAAATCAGTGTGGAGAACCCTTAAGAGGGCTCAAAACTGAGCCTCCCATTTGACCCAGGTCAGACCACTCCTGGGTATATACCACAAGACCATTTCAGCAAAGAGTTGCAAACATGCACAGCTATGTTTATTGCTCTGCTTTTCCAATACAAAAAGCTGGAACCCAACCAGATGCCCATCAACTAGACGAGTTGTATAGAGAATGTGGTACTTAGAGAATGGCTAGTCTTATGCAGCAGGAATAGTAGAAGACACATCAACATGAACTTGCATGAAAATGGATGGAGCAGAAGACATTATGTAAGTGAAGTAACACAGTCCCAGAAAAGCAAACTGACAAATGGTAGCTCTCAGTATTGGAGCTAGACCAATAACCCAGATATAGACATTCTCTATGGAGAGGGATGCTAGTAAAGAAACACACAAAAGGACCTGCATCATAAAACGATAGAAAGGTGGAGTTGGGGAAGGGGTGGAGGTGGTGGAGAGGACACGGGTGTATTTCGATTAATGATTATTAATTGTTGTGAGTGTCAAGCAAGTACCCTCAGTTTTTGCCTAGACATCTGTCTGACAGGAACATGGTGTCTTAGGACTATAAATACATAGGTAGATTAAACAACATTGTTTTTAAGACTCTGATAAAAATACGGTATGCCTACTGAGTTAAATGGAGATAAAATCGCTGTTGTCCACATTTGTTTTACATAACATGTGGTAGAGCAATATCTATTGGGATGGTGCACACTCAAATGTTTTTTCGCATAATTTGTTCTTTAGCTTTGTACAGTATCACTTTAGCATTCTCTTTAAGGGAGTTTAAACATAAAAAATTAAGTTTGCTTCTCAAGTAAACTTCGCAGGATGATATGCGTCACCCAAAACAACATTGGTGAATTTGATGAAATCTGAATCGTGCCTTGATTATCCAACCTGAGTAAGTTTACGTATAATACAACTGTCTTATGGTAAATTCATGGGTTAAAAAAAGGGGGGGGATACAGATAGACAATGAAAACTTTTTGTCAAAACCTTGCAACCCAAATCCTATAAACAACAACAGCGGAAAAGATATGTGGGTCCCAACAATACAAAAGTGTCACACAAACTTAAATGGCTTGAGAAAATAAAGATAGAGCTTTGCATTGTAGGATGTACCAGAAAGTGCTAACTGAAAGGTTGAACCTATCTGACCAAAGATAAAAACACCTCAGATTGGCTTAAACATCACACCCCCCCGCTGTGGATCGCTACTTGTTCCACCTAATATTTATAATGAGTCGCTAATGAAACTTACCCTTGAATCGGTGCCCAAGGTTGTGATATTGGGAGACTTTTCTTCCTCCCCCCCATAGAAAAAGGGAGAAATATGAATATGAAGGTCCTTCTCCAACTGTAATGTGGAGACAACTATTATCCTAGCAGATCTCTATAAAACGTAAAAATTCTTCATTAATTGATATATGGACCATAGGAACTGTGAAGAGGATTATCACTGTTCAAACCAAATATAAACTAAAATCCTAGCGCTATGCACTTAGCAAAATATATTAATACAGGCTCGATCAGCAATGGTATCTAATATCAGGGAAAAGAATGTTGGCTAGGGGATCCAAGGGCCCACAAAAGGTCAAGGAATTTGATACCGTTTCCTCTAAACTGGGATAACTGTAAGAAGAGAGGCGATAAGGCCGCTGCAAAGCCTGACGTTAACATTGGAGAAGATGTATTGAGACCTACATTGCAAAGTGTACAGATGGGCCTCTGGAATCCAGAGAGTGTTTACCAAAGGCCTAACCAATAAAGCAATACGGGTTCCCTGAGTAAGCAAAACGACTCACCGTCAGCACCAGCTTACACTCCCACTGCCTGGAAATACTGGTGGCAGCAGAGGCAGCCATATGCCATATATCCCAAACCTAATTGGCTATTGGCTCTCTCCATCTGGAGGAATAACCATGGCTGAATCACAAAAGCCGTTAACATCCTCTACAGGTAAGAGAGTTATAAGCACAGCATAAGACCTGTGCAACTTAAACAGAAAAAATGTTAAATGAGTGAATTACATATCATCCAAACCATTGTGTCTATACCAAGTAACCTACCAAACTAATTAGTGCTGCTTTAAATACCTATATATAAACAAATAATTGTTTGTGCTGTCATTAGTTAGATCAAGGGTTATTCCCTGGAAAAACTTGTCATCCCATGAAAGGAAAACCAGAACTGACCAGAGTCCAAGGCAAACATAGCTCCATAGAGAGGTGGACTTGTTTTGCTTCTCATCCATCTGTGCCCCTTTCCTAGCCTAGGGGAACAATCGTGCGGAAGAGGGGCGGGTAGAAATGTAAGGGCTGTGATTGGGGTGATGGTGAACTAAAGCAATGTAGTCTTGAACGTCAATTGATCAACTTGAATTGAACATACAACCCCACCCCCTGCGGATGGTGGGGCGGGTGGGGTTTGGGCGTAACAGCCCTGCAAATTTGGTTTCAATGAGGGATGCTTTGTAGCTCAAGGATAGCATCACTTATAGTAAAAAATGAAAAAAAAAAACTGAGAGAAGGCAGACAGTTATGGAAAATTCATGGATCTGGGATGGGTGGGGGTAGGGGGAAAGGCAAAGGGAAATGATGCCTGATCTGAATTGGAAATGATATAGAAATGTACAAAAGAACCAATAAAAAATAAATAAAGAAGATAAAAATACAAAAAAGTGTCCAAAGCGAACAGGGTGTATATTGTGTATAAAATCGATATTTCAGTGCATAAACAGATCAATAGGGCCAAATTGTGAGACATTTTCCTTTTTGTTTTTATTTGATTGCTTGTTTCATGTTTTTGCAAAAGACCAATGGGCTATAATTTGTGATTGATCTTTGGGACCCCATAGCCCGCAGTGGAAAAAGGGAGACTGCTGAACCTCTGGCAACAAAACAACCTCCAAAGCTAGGAAAAGGCCACAGAGGCAGAGAGCTAGAAGGCGTATTGATGCAAAGAACAGGGGACCCTGGTTCTAAGGCAGCAGAACGGAAAGACAGGACCCACAGGGCCAGGAACAGGTTATTCAGGGTACCTCTGAATATGTCTGGATGCTTACCTAAGCTGCAACCTTGGCTGTGGCTTGGAGCAAATAGCAAAGGACCATTGGTTTGGAAGCCATTCAGAGAGAGATAAAGGATAAAAGGGAGTTTAGGCATATTCCTTTTCTGCCCCTCAATGCAACCAATGTGACCTTTGAGACAAATCATTTCCTTGTGTTTATGGAAGTCTCATGAGAGAATGGGAAATAAATAGTGGAGAAATGATATGAGATAAATGATCTTGTTCAGAAGGTCCTACAGATTTCAGCTCCAGAAGAAAGGAGTGGATAGAAGCAGGTAGAAACTTAAACCTCAACCTAACCAATCCTATTGACCATCAACTGCATCCACACAGGTCCAGGGGCCAAAAGTTTAAGTACGTTTGCATGCAGAAACAGTCATGCAGTTTGTGTAGGGTTGAAACACCTCGTAAAGTGCTTAAGGCCAACATTATTCAGAGAAGTGTCTCTGGCTGGAATGACTTGTTTGTAGAACAGGAATTGCTTTGAGTATTTTTTATGTGTTTTCCCTTTATTCAAAAGGAATGTTAAATTTAGTCATTAAGGTCATTTTGTTTCATAGTATTAATATAAAATGAAATCTTATAATTTCTTTTTTGTTTAATTTATTTTTATTGATGCTTTGTGTATTTCATACATCATTTTCCAATTCAGTTCAGGCATATATCCCCTTCCCTTCCCCCCACCCCACCCCTACCCATCGCAGATCGTGCATTCTGCCGTAAGTTTTCTGCATCTTTCTCTGCTTTTTTGTTTTGTTTTGTTTTCATTTTTTTTAACAATAGGTGATAATTTGTGAGTACAAGCATCCTTCATGTAAAACCAATTTGCAAGCAGTTGTGCCCAAACCCACACAGCTCATGGGTCCCACCATCCTGAAAGGGGTGGCTTGTATGTTCAATCAAGTTGATCAAATGAGTGTCCAGTCTATATTGTTGTAGTTTCACCATTAACCCCAATCGAAGCCCTTACATTCTACCACGCCCCCTCTTCTGCAGATTGTTCCCTAGGCTTAGAATGATTTCTAAAGTCAGAATTCAACTAAACTTCTATTTAAATCATCATAGAAATTGACTTCATCTTACAACATTACAAGGATGGGGTTAAAAACGAAAGTATATGTCTGATCAATGTTCTTTAAAAACAATTAGTTTGGACTAAATATAATGCATTTCTAAAAAAAAGTAACAGAATTTAGTAACTGACATTTTAAAAGGTTTATTGACGGTACCTGGGGTTCACTCTCCTGCCATAAGACTGAAGAACTGCGATACTAATATTAATTTAATAGATTCGCTTTTTAAAGATTTTTCCATTTCTATGCATGCTTTCAATAGCAAGGCATTTATGATTATTTACTAATGGATAATGTTCGATCAAGGTGTAATTTTTGATTATTTGCCCTCTGTCAGTAGTGTTAAATTAATTTAAAACACCTTATTAGAAATTTTCTATATATATATATATATATATATATATATATATATATATTTGATTATTTGTTTCATGCTTTTAAGAAAGACCAATGGGCTATATTTCGGGATTGATCATTGGGATCCCATAGCCCACAGTGGAAAAAAAAATATATATATATATTTCAATATAGGGATGGAAAATTTAGTCTTTAATAGCTATTTGAATGTAATTGTTTTGAAGATTTACAAGTTTCTTCAAATTCTATATTTGCATCTAGCACCAGACAAAATTTAGCTAAATGTTTATTTACTTATTTTGATATATTTTCACTAATCATTTTACTAATTTTCAAATGAACATTGTGTATTCCCCCCAAAAATGATAGCATTGAGTCCTTCTCAACAGATGTTATGATTTGAATTGAATTCAACCTTCCCTCAGTATTCCCAATTCCATTTTTCTCCAATTTTTGGTTCTGTTAAATGAGACAATGATTTAAATTTTATCAGCCACAGTGCATCAGCTCTCTAATTCTCCTTTTACACCATTTACATCCTGAAACTGAATTTAAAGGAAAAACAACTTTCTCATACATGAATAAATTTACCATTTTTAAAAGTTGTTTTTCCCATGGAGCAAGGACTAAATAATTATCTTTCTCTTTAAGAACTTTATGACATCAAAAAATGGAAAGACTTCCCATGCTCATGGATTGAAACAATTAATATAGTAAATATGTCCATTCTAGCCTAATTAATATATAGGTTCAATGTAATCCCAATCAAAATTCCCATGAGCTTTTTCACAGACTTGGAAAAAATCATTAAATTCATATGGAAAAACAAAATCCCTGTGTAGTTAAAGCAACCCTGAGCAAAAAGTTTAATACAGGTGGGAAAACTTTATCAGACTTCAAGCTAGGCTATAGCATAAAGACAGATGGGTACTGGAACAAAAAAGACCCATTGACCAATGGAACAAAAAATGAATATCCAAAGTTGAGCTAATACAGTTTCAGTGACCTCATATTTGACAAAGGGGTGAAAAAGCTCAATGGAGGAAAGATAGCATCTTCAGCCAATGGATCACCATTTGTAGAAGAACATAATTAAACCCCTACCTTTCGCCCTGTACAAAAATCAACTCCAAGTGAATCAAAGATCTCAACATGAAATTTAAAACCCTGAAGGTGATAGAAGAAAAAGTTGGCAACAACCTACAAGACATAGGCATGGGAAAAGACTTTCAAAATCAAACAACAGCTAATTAAGAAATAAGGACAACAATTGACAAGTGGACCTTGTCAAACTCAAAAGCTTTTGTACAGCCAAGGAAGTGAAGAGAAAACCCATAGAGTGGGAGGAAACCTTCACCACTGATATATCTGACAAAGCATTAACATCCTGAATATATAAACTATTTAGAAAACAAAGAAGAAAACAAATGACCTACTCAAAAGATGGAGTAAAGAGCTGAACAGAGACTTCACCAATAAGGAAATAAAGATGACTGAGATAAATCTTAAAAAGTGTTCAAGAACTAGGGACACACACATTTGGTGACCAGTTGCCCACCTGTCACCCACCACCCAATGTTAGAACCATAGAGAGGAACTGTGCACATGGATAAAAGAACAGCCAGGGGTACACACACTCAGTGTCCAGTTGCCCAGGTGGGTTTCTGGCATGCAGGCCTGTGGCAGCCCACCTCAACACTGACTTCCCAATGCTAGAACCATAGAGAGGAACTGCATGTGTGGATAGAAGTGCAGTCAGGGGTGCACACACTTGGTCCCTAGTTGCCCAGGTGGGTTTCTGGCATGTAGGACTGCGGTGGTCAACACCTACACCTGCCACCCAATGCTAGAACCATATAGAGGAACTGCATACATGATAGAAGGACAGCCAGGGGCGCACACACTCTGTGCCTGGTTGCCCAGGTGCATTCCAGAGAATGGGCCAAAGGAGTAAATACATCCCCCAAGCTACTGATACTGAGGTGGAAAGTATAACCTGCTTGTACTGCTGTTGGGAGGATCCAACGGTGTCAGTGATTTGAGGCTGCATAGCCAAAACTGAGGAAGAAACCAGCAGGAAGCACACTGAGTGACCAACCAGTCCTCCATATTAACAGTTGAGATTAGCAACAGAAAGCAAACAGACAAACAAAGGGGGAAAACAACAGCAACGACAACAACAAAATACACATGCCAAAGACACAATGAAAAAACAACAATATGGGAAAATCTCAAAATAAATCCCCTCCAAACTCAACCAATCCTGTAGAATATCCCAACAACAAGATCTCCCTGGAAGGAAACAAAGACACTAACTTGAAGAAAAAATTGTAGACATATTCAAAGACTATAAAGAACAAATCAGAGAACTAAAGGGAGGGAATGAAAAACTCACAAAGGAACTAGAAGGAAAGAATGACAAACTCCGGAAAGAACTAAAAGGAGAGATTGACAAACTCAGAAAAGAACTAAAGGTAGGGAAATACAAACTCCAAAAATAATTAGAGGGAAAGAATGACAAACTCCAGAGGGAAGTGGAAAAATTGAAAAGATCTCAGGCTGAAAGGAAAAAAGAAACAGACAAGCAAAGCAAGTTGCTACAAGATGAGAAAGAAAAGCTCCAAAAGGTAGTGGAAATACTGAAGAAATCATAGGATGGAATAAAAAAGGAAATTGAACATTCAATCAATGAGCAGGAAAGGATGGGTAAAAGTCAAGAAGCAGAATGGATGAAGCAGAAAAGAGAATATCAGGCATACAGGATAACAGAGCTCAGCTAGAAACCCCAAGTAAAGATTATGAAACATTAAAAAAAACCACAATAGTGGAACAACTGGGAAATGTGGGACACTATGAAAAGACCAAAACTCTGCATCATAGGGATAGAGGATGGAGAAGAATCCCAAGAGAACGGATTGATCAGATCTTCAACAGAATAATAGAAGAAAATTTCCCCAAACTTAAAAAAAGACAAACCCATACAAATAAAAGAAGCACATAGAGCACCAAAGAGACAAGACCAGGAAAGAAATTTCCCATGTCATATCATAGTTAAAATAATAGATGTTCAAAACAAGGACAAAATGCTGAAAGCCACAAGAGATAAACAATAAGTTACATATAAGGGGAAACCCATCAGAATTACATCTGACTTCTCAGTGCAAACTATGAAAGCCAGAAGAACATGGACCAAAGAATTCCCAGTCCTTAATTACTTTAGATGTCAACCCAGATTACTATACTCAGCAAAAATGTCCATCACAGTTGAAGGAGAAAGAAAAACCTTTCATGACACAAACAACAACAACAACAAAAACAATATTTCAGAAAATACTTGAAGCAATTATAAGAACAGAGGAAAGGAGCAACTATTCTTAAGCAACCCATGAGAGATATTACCAAAGGCATAACAGAGTAAATAAATACCTAGACGAAGAATGCAAACGAAAAATAAGTTGAAAGAAAACAACGTGCAACTCTGAATAATAGCCTTAAATAATAATGGTCTATACTCAACAATCAAAAGACATAGACCGGAAGAATGGATTAGGAAACAGAATCCATCTATATGCTGCCTATAAGAAACCCAACTCACCCTCAAGGACAAACACCACCTTAGAGTGAAAGCATGGAAAATAATATTCCAATCAACTGGTACCAAAAAGCAAGCAGGGGTGGCTATTCTAATACCAGACAAAATAGACCTTAGAGTAAAATTAATCAAAAAAGACGAGGGTCATTATATCCTTATCAATAAAACAATTAACCAGAAAGATTTCACAATCTTAAATGTTTATGTACCAAACCCTGGTGCACTGAACTTTATAAACACAATCCTTCAGGACTTCAAGACACAGATTAATACCAACACACTACTAGTCGGGGACTTCAATACCCCACTCAGCCACCTGGATATATCAACTGGCCAAAAAATAAACAGAGACATCAGACCCGAACAATACAATATGCCAAAAGGACCTCACAGATAACTACAGAATATTCCACACAAACACCAGAGAATATACTTTCTACTCAGACCCCCACAGAACATTCTCCAAAATTGACCACATACTGGGACACAAAAGAAATGTCAACAAATACAAAAGGATTAAAATTATTCCATGCAGTCTATCAGACAATAGTGCAGTAAATCTCAATATTAATACGAAGCTAAGCCCTACTAAGTAAAAGAACCCATGGAGGCTAAACAACACAATCCTGAACAATTAGTGTGTGAGGGAAGAAATAAAGAATCAAATAAAACCATTCCTGGAACTAAATGAAAATGACAATACAACACAACAAAACTTGTGAGATATATTAAAGTCAGTCCTAAGAGGGAAATGTATAGCCCTAAATGCCCACATTAAAAAAAAAAAAGAAAGAGAACAAATAAATGATCTAACACTGCAGCTAAAAACAT
>VZQC01005527.1:366100-420981 GCA_009823505.1 Rhizomys pruinosus
CTGGTCTTGAACTCACAAAGATCCGCCTGCCTCTGCCTCCCAAGTGCTAGGATTAAAGGCGTGAGCCACCACGCCTGGCACTATCAGCCACTTTTCTTAACATGAAGAATGGTATTCTTCATGTTAAGAATGGTATGGTATTCCACAATGCTACCTTAAACAGATACACAGTAGCTAAGTCATGACTAGTTTCATGTTAAAAGTAATCTACATATCAGATTACATTAAAATGTATAATTAAGAGTCTTAGAGTACAAGGCCAGCCTAGACTACATAATGAGCTTCAGGCCAGCTGGGACAAAATGGAGACCATGTTTAAAAAAGACAAATAGGAAAAAAAGAAAAAAAGACTGGTCTGTTCTTCAACCCAACAGTCTCTGACCTTTATAACTTTGAGCCCAAAGTTGCAGATCTAGCTTGCGACCCCAGCACACATATCTGTCAGATCAGTCAGTTCCCCAACCCAAGGTTCTCTGGTTGCCATTCTGGGCCCAACAGCATTTGCACTGGCAAAGCCTAATTTGCTCTTATCCCCCTATCTCTGTACAGAGCTTGGGCTAATGTCTGCCCTTCCCCTCACCTAGCAGCTACCACACTTACCCCACCAGTCCAGGATGATGTGGAGTATGTAGTAGGTCCTCAGCCTCAAAAAATACACTTATCCCTAGCTAAATTGAAACATCTTCTACTTCATTTCCACATTATATTTTCTACTATTCTGTTGCTGTGATAAAACAACATGACCACATGAACTTGAACCAAGAAGAATACATTTTATCTTACTGTTCCGGCAGAATTAGTCTACCACCTTGGTGGGGGGTGATGAGCATTGTGACAAGAGGCAGCCAGAGCAGGAGAGGGCAGAGGCTCTCAAATAGTTAGGCAGGCACAGCAAGTAGAGTGCAAGTTGAGATCCAGCAAGAGTGAAGCAAACACTAAGTCCTTCACCTGTGACAAGATTCCTCCAGCATGGCCATACATTCTAAGACCAGCAGCGTCACCAACTGGGAAAAATGTCCAAATATTTGGAGCCTGTGGGGGACAATCTTATTCAAACCATTGCAAAAATCAACACACAGTTTTCACAAGATTGAGCACCATGTATGCTTGAATGTACCAAAAGCTGACAAGTGGAAGTGACATCAAAGTTCCAAACACCAAAGCAACCAATGCATTCCAGATGCCGAGGTCCCATCACAAAAACCAGAAACAATGTGAAGAGCAAAGAAAACATGTCTTCTTAAGAGCTTAGCCCTTATGACAATGTTTCATGGCAAAGCTAAGCAAGCTGATACAAATAATACTTGGAAATAGCAGTTATAAATATATTCGAGGAACTCAAACATGAAAGAACTTAAACTGAAGTAAAACTCATACTGAGAACCTTAGAAATTCAGACAAAAATTTTGAGATGAAAGCATTAACAACTGACTAGAACAAATGGAAGGAAGAGTATCATAATTTGAAGACAAGTAGAGAAAATGGATCACTTGTTCACAGAAAATGTTAAACCTAAAATCATCCAGGAAAGACCTCTGAGACACTAAAAATATACCAAATCATTGTATCATATTATAGAAGAAGGAAAGGAACCCTGGTCAAAGGAACAGACAATATTTTGAACAAAGCCATAAATAAAATTTCCCAAATTGAGATAAGAGGTAGTGCCAATGAGAGGACTAACATCCATACCATAAAATAGCCAACGTTTTAAATGCACATAATAAAGACAAGGTATTGAAAGCTGTGACAAAGATCATGTCACATATAAAGACACATCTATTAGAATAATAGCATGTTTTAAATATTTATAATTATTTTATTTTTATTTTTTAATTTTTTTTATTATTTATTTATTTATTTTTGTATGTGTATGAATGTACTGTCTGCATGCAGGTCTGTGCACCCGTGTCGTGCAATGCCGCGGAGGTCAGAAGAGGGTCTCGTATTCCCCTGGAACTGGAGTTCTCCTGGAATTGGAGTTACAGACGGTTCTTAGCCGCCATGTGGGTGCTGGGGATCGAACCCGGGTCCTCTGCAAGAGTGTCGGCGCTCTCAACCGCTAGGCTATCTCTCCAGCCCCCTATAATTATTTTAAATTGTATTGTATGTGTGTTTTGCCTGCATATATGTTACTGCATCCATGTCATTCAATGTTTATGGAGGTCAGAGGAGACCACCAGATCCTTTGAACATAGACTCAAGAAAGATTGGGAGCTGCAATGTCCATGCTGCGAACCTAACCTGAGTTCTCTGGAAGACCAGCAAGTGTTTTGACTTGCCGAGCAGCTAATTGTCCCACCTATAATAAATAGTCTGAAGGGCTTAGACTGATATGCTACCAAACGTAAGTGACTACAGATGCCAGGCCAGGCTAATATTGTAGGCAGAAGCACTTAAAAGAGTCAGCAAGCAGGCTGGAGAGATGGCCTAGCGGTTGGGAGCGCCAACCACTCTTGCAGAGGACCTGGGTTCAATCCCCAGCACCCACATGGCGGCCAAGGACCATCTGAAACTCCAATTCCAGGAGAACTCCAGTTCCAGGGGAATCCGATACCCTCTTCTGACCTCTGTGGCATTGCACGACACAGGTGCACAGACCTTCATTGCAGATGGTACATTCATACACATACAGAAAAAAATAAAATTAGAAAAAAAAAAAAGTCAGCAAGCAACTTCCAATCCTGAACTCCTGCTGAGATCCTGCCTGCTTGTGATATCTGCCCTGATGCCAACTGTCTTTGATGTCTTGGGCAAAGCATTGTCATGTTCCAGTAGCATATGGCCTGGAGCCCCACCTCTACCAACCCCTAGTTCTGTGTGTCCCAGCACCCTGCAAGGTTCTGCATAAAATACCCTGAGTTACAAAATTAAACTGGGTTTTCACCTAGTGTAATTACACCCAGTCTCTCCTCTGAGTCCGTTTCTTTCTTTCTCTTCTCTGGGTCCTACTCTCTACTTCCCTCAAGCCCAGACAGTTAACTGGCTGAAAATCCTTAGGCTTGCAGCACTGCAGAGCTGCAAGCCTGGGTCCAAGGGAGAAGAACATCAGATGGAAGGCGGTACATGTGTGTCAAACATTTAAAGAAACACCAGAAGATAAATATCAGGGGACAACTGACCATGCAATGTGAGGATAGACCTTTCATAACAAGGAAAAAGGAAAAAAAAAGTTATTGTTGCCTCTCAGGCTGTCTCTCAGCCACACCTGCCCTCACCAGTAGGAATAATTTTGGAGGGCTCAGAGTAGGAAAGTAAACAACCCTTGAAAGCAAGGTTCAGGATAGTGGCCAGGCTGGTGGCACATCCTCATGTAGCATAAGCTTTAATCTGACTTTTAACTTATTTTTTCTAACTTTGGTTCCCACAGATGAGAGGCTATTCCACCTGCTGGACCAGACAGCTGCAAACCCTCTGCTTCTAAGTGGTACCCATACCAGGTCACAGGCTAGTGACTTGCAGAAAGCAGTTCAGGAGGACAGTGTTCAAGTACCATGGAAAGATGAATGACTCCAGCAGGTACAGAGAAATCAAGGGCAATCTAATGTGGATAGTGTTATGAACAGATTTTGTGGCGAGATTTTAGCACAGGGATGCAGCAGGCTGGGCTGGCTCCAGGTTATTTGATCAGGTCTACCTTTGCTCCCTGCAAGCCTGGGATCAAATTACCCCACCAACTGAATCTCAGGTGAGTTCCTCTTTGCTATTTCCAAGGCAAAAGGCTAAGGAGCCCTTGTCTGACTTTATCTTAAGAACTAAAAGCAGGCTAGAGAGAAAAATCCCCAACCCTACTGCTAGAGAACATTGTCTGGGAAAGAAAAATGGTTTGTGCTCTTTCTAAAACATGTATCCCAAAATGCAAAGAGAAAATGTACTTTCAAACCTTACTTTTTTTTTTCTTCTGATACTTGTTCAAAATCGAGGTTAATTGTACTGGTCCTTGCATGTCAACTTTTATGTTGAGATAATATTTTTATAATATGCCCATTCAAAATATTTAAGTTAAATTCCATCTTAAGCATGCTTATTAAAATATTAAATTTCTAAATCTAATACATGGTTACCCAAAAATATCTTTAAATACAAAGTGCACAATTAATCAATTAAGAAATCCTAGGCAATTCTAACTCAATTTATTAAAATGATTCTAGACATTTCTAAAGTCAATTAATTAAAAATGTCCTAGTCAATTTTGGAATCTTTTAGATTTGTTTTCACCTTTTAGAATTCTCAGGCTTCCAAACCACGTGGATTGCAATCCGCCACTCAGCTAAAATGACAAGTTATCTTGATTCATGTTTGTCTTCACCTATTTAAAATAAACAACACTTTTTTTAATTTCAACTTCCTGAAACCAAAACAAGGCAGATTTTATGGAGATTTTCAGGTCAGCTTGGTGTAACAAAAAGCTAAATGTAATAAAATGTTATTTAGCAAATATTGGTCATTTTTAAAATACTCTAGGGCTGGAGTGATGGCCTAGCGGTTAAGAGCACCGACCGCTCTTGCAGAGGACCCGGGTTCGATCCCCAGCACCCACATGGAGGCCAAGAACCATCTGAAACTCCAATTCCAGGAGAACTCCAGTTCCAGGGGAATCCGACACCCTCTTCTGACCTCCACAGCATTGCACGACACGGGTGCACACACCTGCATGCAGACAGTACATTCATATACATTCGGAAATAAATAAAATTAAAAAAAATAAATAAATAATAAAATAAAATACTCTAAAGACTTGGTTAAAAATTTACTTGTTAAGGTAGTCAAGCTATCCCTATTTGCTGATGATATGATTGTTTACTTAAGGGATGCTAAAAGCTCCAACATAAAACTCCTATAAATGATTAACAGCTTCAGCAAAGTGGCAGGATACAAAATTAACCTAAAAAATCAATGGCCTTTCTTTACAACAAGAACAAGCAACTGGAGAAAGAATTCAAAGAGACCTTCCCACTCACAATAGCCTCAAAAACAATAAAATACCTAGGAACAAACCTAACCAAAGACACCAAAGATCTCTACAACAAAAATTTTAAACCTTTAAAGAAAGAAATTGAAGAAGACATCAGAAGATGGAAAAATCTCTCATGCTCATGGATTGGGAAAATTAACATTGTAAAACTGTCCATTCTACTGAAACTCTTGTATAGGTTGAACGCAATCCCAACCAAAATCCCCAAGAGTATCTTCACAGGCTTGTAAAAAAAGTCCTTAAATTCATTTGGAAAAACAAAAGATCCCAAATAGCCAAAACAACCCTGAGCGAAAAGAGCTACACAGGGGAGATCTCTGTATGAGACTTCAAACTATACTACAGGGCTACAGTCATAAAAACAGCCTGGTACTGGCACAAAAATAGACTGGTTGACCAATGGAACAGAACCGAAGATCCAAACCTGAACACATACAATTTCAGCCATCTCATATTTGACAAGGGGGCCAAGAAGACACAATGGAGAAAAGACAGCATCTTCAGCAAGTGGTGTTGGCAAAACTGGATCACCACTTGTAGAAGAATGAAATTAAACCCCTACCTCTCACCCTGTACAAAAGTCAACTCCAGATGGATTAAAGACCTCAACGTGAAACCCCAAACTCTGAAGGTGATAGAAGAAAAAGTTGGCAGCAGACTACAAGACATAGGCGTAGGAAAAGACTTCCTAAATCAGACAGCAGCTGCACAAGAATTAAGGTCGACAATTGACAAATGGGACCTCATCAAACTCAAAAGCTTCTGTACATCAAAAGAAACAATCAAGGAAGTGAAGAGAAATCCCACAGAGTGGGAGGAAACCTTCACTGCAGATACATCTGACAAAGCATTGATTTCCAGAATATATAAACTACTCAAAAAACAAAGAAAAAAGAAAACAAATGACCCGCTCAATAGATGGAGCAAAGAACTGAACAGAGACTTCACAAGCGAGGAATTAGAGATGTCTGAGAAACACCTCAAGAACTGCTCAACATCACTAATCATTAAGGAAATGCAAATGAAAACCACTTTAAGATATCATCTTACTCCAATAAGACTGGCTAGGATCAAGAAAACAAATGATACCAAGTGCTGGAGAGGTTGTGGGGAAAGGGGAACACTCATCCACTGCTGGTGGGAATGTAAACTCGTACAGCCACTATGGAAAGCAGTGTGGAGAACCCTTGGAAGACTTGGAATGAACTTGCCACCCGACCCAGCCATACCACTCCTGGGCATGTACCCTCAAGACTTACGCCACCACAGAGATACATGCACGGCCATGTTTATTGCAGCTCTCTTCACAATAGCAAGGAGCTGGAACCAACCTAAATGCCCCTCAACTGACGAGTGGATAGAGAAAATGTGGTACATCTACACAATGGAGTTCTATGCAGCAGTAAAGAAAGACGACATCACGAGCTTTGCAGGAAAATGGCTGGAGCTAGAGGACATCATGCTGAGTGAAGTAACACAGTCCCAGAAAAACAAACAATGAATGGTATCCCTCATCTGTGGATGCTAGTGCCAATTACCTAGTTGTAAGTATTTCTTGTACATGGCCCCTTGAGATTTTGCCCAAAGCAGTTGGGAGTGATGAATATTGGAAACAACAACAACAGAAAGGACTGCATCAAAGAACTGACTGAAACAGTGAACTTCTGCTCAAAACAGTCAACTTCCACATGGAGAATATTGAGAGAGACTGAGAAAGAGAGGAAAAGCATATTTGGCAGAATGCATGAGCCCTGGTGGGGTGGGGGGAAAGGGTGGTGGACACGGGTCTAGATTTGATAAAAAATATATACAAATAAATAATAAAAAGAAATAACTTATGAGGCCAACAAAATGGTTCATGGGTAAAAGGCACTTGCCACTAAGCCTCAAAACATGAGTTCAATTCCCATGACTGACATGGTGAAAGGAAAGAATTGACTCTATGAGTTATCCTCTGACTGTGGGTTGTGATGCACACACACACACACACACACACACACACACACATGACAAAAACAATAGAGAAGTTTATTTTTCTTTAGTTCCTTGTTTGCTCAACCTATAAGCCACTTCATGGCTGATATAGCTTTGATTCATATCTTGTTTTTATTCTGGTCATTGTTTTCCTCAGTTTCTGTTTTTTTTACACTTTCTGCTAAGGTGTTTTTCTAAGGGCTGCTAAGCTTTGAGTCAGATCACTAGAATTCACAGACTCACGGGACTTAGTTTCACTTTGCCCTATAATCCTCTTTTTAGTTTAAACCTGACCCTGAAATCAAAATTCCCTTCTTTACTTGGACAATCTGTGCATGGCAGTTTCTGTAGATTTCTTAATTACTACTGTATCATACTTTTAAGTTGTGTACACAGTGCCATTATTTCTCACAAAACACTCATTTCTAGAAAAGGCAAAAGTGTCAGTTCCACTACTTGAGGCAGAATCAGGTACCCTAACTGATAGAATGCCGAAAGTCAAGCAGGCAAGAAAAATAAGAATTAATATGATAAGAAGAATTATTAAAAACCAAGGTCAGCTGGAGAACAGACTTCAACCAGATGAGTCAGGTCACTGGAACTTTGTCAAGCAGTGAAACTTTCACAAATGGCTCCACCACATTCCATGATTCAAACACATTTAAGGACTATTTGAAGTCTAAGACAGCTCCACAGAAGATACCTGAAAGAAAACTTGGGTCTGAGGAGTTGATTAAACACCCTTGAGAGTGATCCTGGAATAAATAAACATTTCAAGTTTAGTTAACCTAATGCAGTTTCTGAAAATACCTCCACTGTAACATAACAGGAATTCATAAAAATTAGTCAATTTCTCAATATTAACAGTCTCAGGCCATCAATAAAAAGTCGTTGATGTATTAGAAAACAGGATTATAGGATGTATCTATATAACTTAGTAAAGGAGATGAGTAACTTATTGGATAGACTGTTTTGACATGTATAACTAAAACTATATGAGAAGTTTGTTTTGAAGTGGTGCATATTATTTACTATTTACTTAACCCTTCTTTTGAGAGCAGAGTTTTGCTAAGCAACCCAGTATACTGTAAATATTTGTGTACTGCATGCTGAGTTAGAATCATTCATTCTGACAAAGTGCCAAGCTGAAGGTGTATGCCACCATGGCCAATACAAGCGACCCTTTTAGACGGAAAGTAGCCTCTTTTCCTGTTGTAATGAATTAATTTGTATCCCTCTGCCTTCATCAACAGCAGTGTGCTCTGCAACTCACTCAGTGTACCTGACCTAGGTCTTAAGTAATTACTCAAGAGTAACCATTGGTTGAAGGGTAACTGTGACATAGTTATTGCAAAATAATGAGACTAAGTATTTTATAATGCACAAATTTCTGTTCCTACATTGAATAATTCATATTCTTATTCAAATCTTAACACATAGATATTATGTAATCTACTCCAAAAATAGCTTCAGAAAGATTATTGCATTTCTTCTACACTAAATACTTATTTCATTGCTACATTTCTCCATTACTTTACTGGTTCAATAATCTTATAATCCTTATTTTTCCATAATTAATATTTGGAAGGAAACAGCATTTATGTAATTTTCCCTATTTTTTTTCCTTAGAAGTCCCCAGATATAATTTTTGTTTGTTTGTTTCATTACTTGTTTGGATGGACTACATATATTTTCATAATTCTTATATTTTGTATTCTGGAAATGAAATTTCTCAGAATCTTGCTGTATCCATTAACATCCTGATTCTACATACTTTGATTCCCTTTCCTTGTTAGTATCCAAATCAATACCCTATACATTCCTCTAATCTCACAACACATTCCTGGTTATATTATAGGCCCTCCTCGTGTTAGCACCTTATACCTAGGACGTTGAATCATCTCACAGGAAAGAAAGAAAATGAAAATGGAACTCTTCCAAGATTTATCATGTTATTCTCCTGTTTGTGAACATTGGCCTTGCATTGACCAAAGGAATGGAATTCATGTTACAAGGCCAGAATAACACCTTGTGATGCCATGGTTTAAATGTTCCAACATTCCACTAATTTCCCTTGGCCCCCAATGTTGTCTCAACTTGGCCTGTTTTTCCCCCAACTCTCCATCCACACTATTTTTTTTTCTTAAGTTTGACTTACAATTTATTTTATGTGCACGAGTGTTTTGCATGCATGCATATAAATGATCCATGTGTATCCAATTCCCTCAGAGGCCAGAAGAGGGAATCAGATCATGTATTTTCTCTAGCCATGCCATCCCCCTGTCTAGGATCATCTCCAGTCCCTCCCACAGTTCCAGAGTTCTGGCCTTCTCTGACAACAAGTAAGAACCAGCCCATTCTTTTTCTACTAGCTCCCCTTTGGCTTTGACACTGTGTCATTAGAAGAGCAGAGAGTGTCTGAATAGCTGAGAGAGATGTCCACCTTTACATCACCATTACTCTGTTCTGACAGCCATAGTCTTGGAGTTTCATGTCTCATATCTTCTTTGCTTATTTGATACATGTAACCTCACCTTGAGCCTAGGCTTCTTTTCCTTCCCAAGAAATTCATGGTTAGCCTGTGTGGATGCAGTCCCATCCCTCAAACAAAAAATAAAAAAGCAAACCTGAAGCTCAGATGAGCTAATTATTCATGTAGGAACACACAAAAACTAAAGCACTTCAATAATATAAAGAAACAGAATAACTTCAGATCAACAAAGGCAACTTTCATTTTCATATCAGTTTTACAAGAATGGAAAAAAAAAAAAACCAAAACAATAAGTTTCCAACAAATCCCATAACTCCTATAGAACTGTTCTAAAAATAAGAACTAATTAGAGGAAACCCAGACCTCAAAATTTAAAAGAAAAATGAACAAATTTATCAAATAATTCAAGGAATTTAAAGGAAGACACAAATAACTTGAAAAAAATTTAATGTTGATAAAGATAAACTCCTAAATGAAGGTGAAGAAAATAGAAATAAACAGATGAATGAAATGACAGAGACAGTTCAGTATTTTGGAAATGAATTCACAAAGAGAAATACTAAAGAAAGCAAAGGCTGAAATGAAGAAGGAAATGAAAAAATCAGTAAGTCAATTTGAAATGAATAAAATGAATGAAATTGAAAACAATATCAAGACTATACAATAAAATTAAAGATTGTTAACTTCATGAAAATAATATGAAAAAACCCCACACAACTCAAATATGCAGAACATGGCAGAAGATATGAAAACACCAATCATACTTATCATAGAAAGAGGAAGAAGAATCACAGGTCAGGGCAATCCAATAGGAATATAGAAACAAACTTCCTTAAATTAAGTGAATACTTAAATATATAGGTAGAAGAAGCACACAGAACACAAAGTACATGGGACCAGAACATAAATCCCCCCAGCCATATCATAGTAAAAACACTAATTGTGTAGAATAAAGAGAGAGTAATTAAAGCTGTAAAAAAGAAAATGGGAAGTTAAATATAAAGTTATATATAAATATAAAAATGGCAGCATTTTAATCACCTCTCGACTCAAACAATAAAAGCCAAAAGAGCCTCGATAATGTATTTCGGATTCTAGATGATCCTAGATGCCAACCCAGAATACTTTACCTAGCAAAACTGTGTATCATAGTTGAAGGGAAAAGAAAAATAGTCCATGCCATAAAGACTTATCTGAAAGAATTTACCTCCAGCAAATCAGCCCTACAGAGAATACTTGAAGCAACACAAAGGACTGAAGAAATGAATGACCATACCCAAGAGGCTACCAAAAGAAACAAAAGTGGAAAGAGTCATGGAAACGCAAAAGGACTAAGAAAAATACCAAGACATGAAATGACAGTAACCAGTATGCAGCTTTCTTTTTTTTTTTTTTTTTTTATTTTTGTATGTGTATGAATGTACTGTCTGCATGCAGGTCTGTGCACCCGTGTCGTGCAATGCCGCGGAGGTCAGAAGAGGGTCTCGGATTTCCCTAGAACTGGAGTTCTCCTGGAATTGGAGTTACAGACGGTTCTTAGCCGCCATGTGGGTGCTGGGGATCGAACCCGGGTCCTCTGCAAGAGCGTCGGTGCTCTTAACCGCTAGGCTATCTCTCCAGCCCCCAGTATGCAGCTTTCTATAGTAACTTTGATTATTAATGTTCTCAACTTCCAATCAAATTCAGAGACTAACTGAATGAATAAGAAATAAAATTGCATTTTTGTTCTCTGTAACTCATCTCATCTTCAAGGATAGGCACTGTTTTAGGAGGAGGGTGAAAGATGAAAAATATGTTTCAAATAAATGGTACTAAGAATCAAGCTGACACTGCAATTCTGGTATCTAACAAAATAGACATCAAATTAAATTGACCAGAAGATATAAAGAAGGCAATTTCATTCTGATACAGGCAACAACTGACCAGGAAGACATGATTATCAAGAATATATGTGCACCTAACAATGCTACACACATTTTCATAAAAAAATAGACCACAACAGTACTTCAGTATTCATATTACCACCAACTCAGTAATAGTAGGTGACTTCAGTACTAACACTTTTCAATATCTATGTCAAGTGGATAAAGAATAATCAAAGAAATATATGAACAAAATGGTATTTTTCATCAAATTGGCCTAACAGACATCTATAGAATATTTTACTCTAACACCCAACAATACTCATTCTACTCAGCACCCCACAGACATTTCTCTAAAATTGACCATACACTGGGGCACAGAACAAATTGCAACAAGTACAAAATAATTGAAATAATTCCACAAATTCTACAAAAGTACAACACGAAAAGCTGAACCGTAACAGTAAAATAAAATCTAGTGACTCTACAAAATCATAGAGATTAAAGAACACACTCCTGAATGATGTAAAACCAATTTATATATTCAAAGCAATCACTACCAAAATCGCTATGGCATTCTACCTATTCAGAAATAGAAAAATATATCCTAAAATTCATAAGGGAACACATGAAGCCCAGACAGCAAGACCAATCTTGAGATCAAAAGAATGGAAGAAACCAAGAAACAAATAAATGTATTTTTGACTAAATGAAAATGATAATGTTATAGTACAAAATATCTAGGACACATTAAAAGGAGATTTAAGAAGGAAGCTTACAATACTGAATGCTTACATTAAAAAAAAAGAAAAAAGCTTCTCATCCACCTGTGCCCCTTTTCTAAGTCTAGGGAACAATCTGCAGAAGAGGGGGCGGGGTAGAATGTAAGGGCTGAGATTGGGGTGAGCGGTGAAACTACAACAATATAGACTGGACACTCATTTGATCAACTTGATTGAACAGACAAGCCCCCTCCCTGCTGGATGGTGGGACCCATGAGCTGTGTGGGTTTGGGCACAACTGCTTGCAAATTGGTTTTACATGAAGGATGCTTGTACTCATAAATTATCACTTATTGTTAAAAAATGAAAAAAAAAAAACAGAAAAATGCAGGAAAATTACGGTGGAATGTATGACCTAGGATGGGCTGGGGTGGGGTGGGGGGAAGGTAAAGGGCTATATGCCTGAACTGAATTGGAAAATGATGTATGAAATACACAAAGCATCAATAAAAAATGAAAATTTAAAAACAAAACAAAACAAGAGCAAAAATAAATTATTTACTGGTGCAATTAAAGAATCTGGAAAGACCAACATAATCCAAATCTAGTTCCAAAAAGTGGGAATAAGTGACAAAATCAGGGCAGAGATTCATGAAATACAAAGAATCAATTAATCTAAGAGCTGATTCTTTGAAAAGTTAAACATGATAAGCCATTAGACAACTTTACCAAAAGAAAGAGTAAGTAGAATAAAAAACATCAGAGATGAAAGTAGAAACATCAAAGCAGACATCAAATAGATCCAGAATATTAAAAGGAAATAATTTAAAGCCTATAGGTTATTAAATTTGAAAACCTAAAAGAAATGGATATTCCAATTTTTACAGAATCCAAAGTCAAATCAAGAAAATATAGAGCATCAACACATCCAGAAAAATTAAGGAAATTAAAAGATTAATAGAAACCTTCACAACCAAATATTGCCCAGGCCCAGGTGGGTACCCAGAACAATTTTAGCTGGAAATCAAAGATAGACAACCGATATTTGTTAAAGTATGCAAAAATGCAAAAACAAAGGGTGAACTCTGGTTCTAGATTGCTTTCAATTTTTGTGACAAATGTTTTACCATTACCAACTTGGGGAGGAAAGGGTTTATTTAGCCCAAGTTTTAAGGGTCACAATTTATTACGTAGGGAGAAACTCAAGGCAAAAAAACTGGAAGCAGGAGCTAAACCACAGGCCATGGAGGAATGCTGCTCACTGGCTTGCTCCTCTGGCCCATGCATAGCCTGCTTTCTTGTACAATGCACAACCACCTGTCCAGGGATGGCATTACTCACAGTTGGCTGGGCACTCTCACATCACTCAACAATCAAGAAGATGTCCCACAGGCATCACCACAGGCCAGCCCAATGCAGGCAATGTTCCAATTGACAGTTCCTTAACCCAAGTATGTCAAGATAACATCTAAAGTTATCCAACACAACTCACAAATTCCTTCTATTACCCCAGTACTACGCTAATGCCAAAACCAGGAAAAGACACAACAAATGAATAAATTGTAGATCCAACTCCTTAATGGATATTGATGAAAATTTCTAAACAAAACATTTGAAATCACCTATAGACACATCAAACATGTAATCCACCTTGACCAAGTAGGTTTTATTCCAGGGATGCAAGGATGGTTTCATCCTTGAAAGTCAATCAATAAATGCAATAAATTATTAGTGGCTTAAATTCAAAAATCACATGATCTTCTCAATAGACATAGAAAGGCCTTTAAAAAAAATCCAACATGCATTCATGATGAAAGTCCTAGAGGGTTCTGAAATGGAAGAAGCGTGACTCAGCATAACTAAAGCTATACACAGTGTCTACCATAGTCAGTGTTATTCTAAACTTAGCAAACCTCGAAGCATCCCCATTAAATCAGGATCCATGCAAGGATATTTACTATCTCCTCTCCTTTTCATTATAGTATTTAAAGCCTTCAGCTAGAGCAGTTAGACAAGTGAAGGAAATTAAAGGGGCACTAATTGGAAAAGAAAAGTTCAAATTATCCTTATTTGCAGATGATATAATATTATAAAATATACCAAAATTCCAACAGGAAAATCTTAGAAATGTTCATCACTTTTAGCAAAGTTGAAGATTACAAATTGAATCTATAAAAAAAGTGGCCAGGCATGGTGGCACACAGCTTTAATCCTAGCACTCTTGAGCAGAGGCATGTGGGTCTTTATGAGTTCAAGGCCAGCCTGGTCTACAGAGCAAGTTCCAGGACAGATTGGGCTACAGGGAGACCCTGTCTGGAAAAAGATAAAAAAGTAGCATTTATACACACTAATAGCAAACAATCAAAGAAAAAGCTAAAGCAAATTCTTCCATTCAAGATTACCTACAAATTATCTAGTATTAATACAAATCATGGAAATAAAGACATATTTAATAAGAGATTTAATCTTTGTAAACAGAGAATGAGAAAGACACAAGGAGATGGAAAGACCTCACTTGCCCATGGATTGGTAGAATCCATATCTTGAAAATGACTGTCCTACCAAAGTCAATTTATAGATTCAATGCAATCCCTATAAAGATCCCCATGAAATTCCTCTCAAACATAGAAAAAAATACAACTTAAAATTCATATGGAAACAGAACAGACCCCAGATTGCCAAAGCAATCCTGAGTATGAAGTGCAATGGGAGGGAGAGGGAACAGATTACTATACTTGACCTAAAGGTATATCACTTAGCTATAGTCATAAAAATAGCTAAGTGATATACCTCAAAAGCAGACTTTTAGGTCAATACAAAAAAATACTTGAAAACAGTACACTCGTATACATAAAAATGATTAAAAAGGGGGCTGGAGAGATAGCTCAGCAGTTAAGAGCGTGGAATGCTCTTGCAGAGGACCTGGGTTCGATTCCCAGTACCCACATGGTGGCTAAGAACTGTCTTTTACTTCCATCCCAGGGGAATCCGACTTCCTCTTCTGACCTCCGCAGCATTGCAGGACACCGGTGCACCAACCTACATGAAGACAGTACACTCATACACATAGAAAATAATAAATAAAAAAAATAAAAAACCCAAATGTGTGCAGGTAATTACAACCACTTGACATTTGACAAAAGTGTCAAGAACACACACTGGAAAAAAGACAGTATCTTCAACAAATATTGCTGGAAAAATTGATTTCCACCTTGTAAGAGAATGAAATTAGATCCCCTACCTATATCTTTGTACAAAAGTAAACACTAGTGGATCAAAGACCAGTGTGAAGCCTGAAAGATGAAGCTGTTAGAAGAACACACAGACAGTATCATATAAGATATAGGGTCAAGAAAGGGCTTTCTAAATCAGGTATCAATTGCTCAATAATTAAGGCCAAGAATCAGCAAATGTGAACTCATTAAATAAAAGGCTACTGTATAGCAAAGAAAACAAACAACTCAGTGAAGAAAAATCCTACAAAATGGAGAGAACGTCGTCACCAGCTATTTATCTGATAGAGGATTAATATCCAGAATATACAAAGAACTGAAAAACACAAAAAAGAACCAAAACACACAAAAAAGGTACAATTAAAATTGTGTATTGATCTTAACAGAGCGTTCTCAAAGAAAAAATTAACATCTAAGAATCAAAATTAAAATTTTCAACATTCTTAGTAATTACAAAAATGCAAATACAAACTATCTTAAGATTTCACATAATCTCAATCTTAAGAATGAAAGATATGACAGCAAACGCTAGAATGGATGCAGGTAATTGCATTTGGTGTGATTGCAAATTAGTGCAACTAGTGTGCAGATCAGTACGGAGAACTCTCAAAAATAAACACCTAAAACTAAATTTACCATTAGAGCAGTCCTTAGCATATGATCAGTGGGCACATTCTACAAGAGATACTTCAAAGTGTCCGGCAGAAGAAACTTCCCTTCAAATTGTTGGTCAGAGCAGTCTACGAGACTCTCCAAATGACACAGCCTACTTCCAAAGTCCTTGGTTGCCTGTCAGAACTTGAAGCCAAGATCCTACTGTTGAATACTGGCCATATGAAACACAGGGATAAAGGGCTTTGAACAATTGATCTAGAACTGCCCTGGAAGGCACCTTCCTGAAGAAACACATGGTATCCGGGAATTATATGCAAGATTCCAAGAGATAAAACCAATCATTGGCCCTACCCAGTTGTAAAACCTAAACAAACAAACAAACAAACAAACAAAAAATCAAGGACTAGCCAAGAAAACTACCACTGTTGGTGAACTTGTTGCCCTTTTATCCTGTGGGTAATCAACAGCTATCTTACTGTAAGGAGAAGTCACTGGGAGGGACTCCTGTAGTACTGGAGTACACATGGCAGAGCAGTCAGAGCTCCCAGAGGAAAAACTACTATTCCCACATCCCTAGAACAGGCAGCTTATTCGTTTATTCTAAATATGTGTCTTCATATTTATAGAAAAGTGTTCCTTCCATCACTCACCAAATAATTCTTTTTGTAAAGGATGAAGACTATTACAGAGTTAAAGAAGTGGCCAAATGTAGACGATATTTCGGGATACAAATCAGACTCTAAGCTGCCATATACAATGAATTGAGCAGGGGCTGTAGGGGGGATGCAGATGGGGAGTTTACCATCAAACTATATTATTTTAAAATCATTAAAATTCAATTGTAAATACAATTAAATATACATTCACTCTAAATCAAGAGAGTCAGGTTCCTTTCAATGACTAAAGAGCTGACAAATGAAGAAATCTTGTCTTATTTTTGGTAGTTTTCAGGTAATGGAAAACACATTAGTTTCCCCAGTTACCTAAAGAAGATAAAAGAGGACAGAAGCATGTTAAATTGACCCAAGCTGACAGTATTTCATATATATATATATATATATCACACAACACATAGATAATATATATATATATATATATATTATGTATGTATGTGATATATATATATATATATATATATATATATATAGTATATATATGTATACTAAGCATTAGATTGCATACTCAGACACCAGCCATTTTCAACACAAAGCGTTAATATATTATTCATACTCTTGGTTTGGAATTTCATGTTATAATTTTATTACATTAATTAATTAGTTAATTAATTAACTGTGTATATGTGCATGTGCACGCCAAAGATCATGTGTAGAAGTCAGAACACAACTTAGGGAAGTCTTTTCTCTATTGCAAATACCAAATTCAGATTGTTAAGCTTGTAGGGCAAGTATTCTTACATACACAGCCATTTCAGGGGCCTAGAATTTTAGACCTTGATAGCTTCATTATTAGATAAAAATTTTCCTCTGAGATTTTGGTAGATTATAATTTAAAATTCATTTGAGAATATGCATATTTTCAAATGTTTTATGCACCTTGGTATGATTGTGTTTTATTACATGCTATAATTATTTTTTTCCAGATACAGTCTTGACACTGGCTGTTCTTTTTTCACTCAGTGTAGAAGGAATATTGTTGCCAGCCAAACTTGTTATTTGAAAATTGAAAAAGCATTCTCACTATTTCAACATCTATAAGTAATTGCAAATATGTCTATTTGGAAAGCACAAATGCACAAAAGTGATATATGCATATAAAATGAATAAGTCCCATATTAATGCAATCAGTTGAAATCACTTATATTTTGGTAGATGCTATGTTGGTTCACAGAAATAAAATATGAAATCAAGGCATAATTAACCTTATTCTACCCTGCTACAGTTTCTTTTAATGGTTGTTACTTGTGTACTAGTCAGGGTTCTCTAAAGAAACAGAAGCAACAGTACGAATATATATAACTATATACAATTTATTGATTTGCTCACGTGATGGAGCTCAACAGTAGCACCGAACTGGAGAGGCTGGGAATCCAGGGAACTGCTCAGTCTGCAAGGCTGGATGTCTCAGTAGTCCCAGTCTAGTGGTGCTAAGGCCCGAATGGATTCCAGGAGATCTGCCGGTCTCAGTACATGCTGGGATCCAAAGGTTGATCACAGCAGCAAGACAAACTCACAAGATGAGAGAAGCAAGCCCAAGAGGAAAAGGGACCAGCTCCCTTGCTGGCCTTTAAATACTGCTGCGGCAGAAGGTAAGCCCACATTCGTGGTGGGCCATCCGGTTGAGGTGGTCCAATCAGAAGACCCTTTTTCTCTTATTTGTTCTTAGTCCAGTCAATTTGCAACCCAGATTAACCTTCACAAGTCCACCCCTTGTCAACTTGACACCCATAAATAGCCTCTCCTTATGTTATGCTTAATGTCAATTGCAAACAAATGCAAGGTCATAATTCCACCTAAATGTTATAAGTATCTCATTGTGCAATAGCAAAGCATTATATCTTAGAGTAGAGTGGTAATGTCCTTGAGAAGACTTAGTCCTTCATATCTAATAACCAAATATGACAACATTTAACACTATCTCAGTTGCACATCAAAAGGAACAACACAAGTATCCACTTAATATATATATATAGATATATATATATATATATATAATATATGCACTTTTCTTAACCAATAGGACAAAAGTTAATATCTATTATAATCCACGTTTCTGCAACTGGTCCCGTGGCTTCAGCTGATATTAATGACTACCTTCTTCTACGACCCATTCTGTATTTCCTCCACATCAGCAAGCAACTCTGCAGGTCTGGCTCTTTCCCTGGAGGAGTGACCATACCTTCATCCCTGAAGGGGCTGGGCCATTTATTGTCCTGTCTGGTTTGGGTTGTTGGAGTTTCCCATGACCTTAATCATAGGACATGGTAGCACCAGAAGGGCCCTAAAGCATCTCCGCCTTCCAGACATAAATCTTCTTGCCCCCATTGTGGAGAAAAAGTCCATTTCCCCCTGGTAGTCTGGATCAATCACCCCTCCTACTACTGTTATTCTTCCTTAGCCTGTTGGCTTAAAGGCAGTAGAAACCCAAAGTGGACAGAGGGAAGTCTTAGCTTCCAGTTCAAATGGAATATTTGCTGTGTCTCTGGCAAAAGCACTACCCCCCATGGAGCCAAAACATCTAGACCAGCGAACGCAAGGTCATGGGTACAGGAAGCAAAATTTTTTCTTACTGGGTCACTAGGGGTGATAGTGAGTGGAATCATTCCCACGTCCACCCCTTGGTTCCTGGACCCATGAATTCTGGCTATAGGAGAAACAGTACCATAAGTGGCGCTGATTCAAAGCATATACTGCTTGCTGGAGAACTTGCCCCAGCCCTCCAGTGTATTGCTACCTAATTGGCCACTGTAACTATGTCTTCAAGAGGTCATTCCATCGTTCTATCAAGCCAGCTGCTTCTGGGTGTGGGACATGGGAAGACCAGTGGATACCATGACATGGGCCCACGTCGCACTTCTTGCTGTGAAGTGAGTTCCTTGGTCAGAAACAATGCTGTGAGGAATACCATGATGGTGGATAGGGCATTCTGTAAGTCCCTGGATGGTTGTTTTGGCAGAAGCATTATGTGTGCAGGAAAGGCAGATCCATAACCAGAATAAATATCTATTCCTTAAGGACAAAACGCTGTCCCCTCCATGATGGAAGTGTCAATGTAGTCAACCTGCCACCAGGTGCTGGCTGGTACCCCGGGGAATACACCATATGGGGGCTCAATGTTGGTGTCTGCGCTGTTGGCAAATCTGGGCACTCGGCAGCAGCTGTAGCCAGATCAGCCTTGGTGAGTGGAAGTCCATGCTGTAGAGCCCATGCATAACCTCCATCTCTGCCACCATGACCACTTTGTTCATGGGCCCATTGAGCAACAACAGGGATAGCTGGAGAAAGAGGCTGACTATCCATAGAACGAGTCATCCAATCTATGATTGATTAACTCATCCTCTGCTGAGATCACCTTTTGATGAGCATTTACATGAGACACAAGTATCTTTACATCTCTTTGACCATTCAGAGAGCTCTATCCATACATACTTCTTCCCCAAATGTCTTCTCACCAATTTTCCAGTCATTCCTTCCAGTCCCTGACATCAGCCACAAACAGTGCTACAGCCCGTGAATCAGTATATAATCAACTCTGGCATTGCTCCTTCCAGCCAAAATGCACAACCATGTGCACTGCCCGAAGTTCTGCCCACTGTGAAGACTTTCCTTCACCAGTGTCCTTAAGGTTGTTTCAGAAATAGGTGTAATGCTGCAGTTGTCCACCTCTGGGTGGTGCCTGCATAGCATGCAGAACCATCAGTAACACAGGCACTAGTCTTCTCTTCCTCAGTCAACTGATCATAGGGCAAAACCCCATGAAGCCATAGGTGCATGCTTAAGCACAAGAGCATTGTAACAGAGTGGGAACCATAGGCATTTGGGCAACTTCTATGTAACTTGCTTGTGCCCTCAGGGCCTGCCCAGGCCCTGTCATGTATGTACAACTTCATTTGAAATGGACTTTGCTGTGCACGTCCTACTTATGGTCTGGTGGGTCAGATAACACCCAGCTCATAATGGGCAGCTCAGTCACATGGTGACTTGGTGCCCCATTGTCAAACATTCAGTTTCCACTAAGGCCAATAGCAGGCTAAGAGCTGTCTTTCAAAGGAGAATATTTTGTTTTCAGATGAAGGTAAAGACTTGCTCCAAAATCCACAAGGGCCTCCGATGTGATTCCCTTGGGAGCCTGCCACAGACTCCAGACAGCATCTCTATCTGCAACTGATACCCAAGCACCATTGGGTCTGTTGGATCATATGGCCCTAGGGCAGAGCAGCCTCCACTGCAGCCTGGACCTGTTGAAGGACTTTTCCTTTTCCAAGCCCCACTCAAAGTTTGCTGCCTTACGAGCCACCTGATATATGGGTTTATAACACCCAGATGAGGATGTGCTGCCTCCAGAATAAAAAAGGCCCCCAAACTTGTGTTTCTTTCTTGGTGGAGGGAGGGCCCAGGTGACAAAACTTATTCTTTACCTTAGAAAGAATGTCCTCGGCATGCTCCACACCACTGAACTCCTAGAAACTTCACTGAGGTAGATGGCCCTTGATTTTTAGTTGGATTTATTTCCATCTCTCTCATGTGCATATGCTTCCAAGTCTAGACTAGCTGCTACCTTCTGTTCACTGGGTCCAATCAGCATAACATCACAAATAGTGGACCAGTGTGATATTTTTGTGAAGAGTCAGGGATTGAGATCCTTTCTAACTAATTTATGGCACAAGCTGGAGAGTTAAATACCCTTGAGGTAAGACAGTAAAGGTATACTGTTGGCCTTGCCAGCTGAAAGCAAATTGCTTCTGGTGGTCGTTATGAACCAGGTATTGAGAAAAAGCATTGGCCGATCAATAGCTGCATACCAGGTACCAGGAGACATTTAACTCTGCAAAGTAAGGACACCAAATCTGGTACAGTGGCTGCAATTGTGTCACTACTTGGTTGAATTTTTGAAAGTCAACTGTCATTCTCCATGATCCATCTGTCTTTTGCACAGGCCAAATTGGAGAGTTAAATGGAGATGTGGTAGGAACACCACCCCTGCATCTTTCAAGTCCTTGATGGTGGCATTAATCTCGCAATCCCTCCAGGGATCGCGATACTGTTTTTGTTCACATTTTCCCGGTAGAGGCAATACCAATGGTTTCCATTTGGCCTTTCCAACATAATAGCCTCACTCCACAGGTCAGGGAACCAATGTGGGGATTCTGCCAATTTCTATTATATCTATCCCAATTATACATTCTGGACTGGGGAAATAACCACAGGATGTGTTCTGGGACCCACTGGGCCCCCTGTGAGTCAGACTTCAGCCAAAACTCCATTTATTCCTGACCTCCATAGGCCCCTATTTTAACGGAGGCACAATGCTTTTTAGGGTCTCCTGGGATCAGTGTCAAACCAGAACCAGTAACCAATAGGCCCAGAAAGTCTGATTATTTCCTTTTCCCCAGTGTCAGTTACCCTAGTAAAAGGCCTCAGGTCCTCTGGGAAGGACAGGAGAAGGCAAATGGCATAACTCTTGGTATTGTGACAAGGTCCTTCCTCATGGAACCCGGCCACCCTTCATTCAAGGGTTCTGGGTCTGTGAACGGTCTCAAGTCTGGAAACTGTTTACTGGGCGGGATGCTACTGCTGAAATCCAATGTTTGCTTCCTGTCATTTGTTCTAGAGTTTTTCTCTTATACAAATCAAATAAAAACTTAGTAGGCTTCTATGTATTTGGTTCCTGGGAATGCATGATTAATTGCCAGTTCCAAAGATCATTTCAGGTCATGCCATTAAGGCATTGTTTTGCTTTGCCCCCATTATGATATTATGTAACTAGCTCATCTCCCCTTCGGCAATTCAGTGCTGCACCTAACCCTACCCTGAGGTCCTGTAAACCTATTACGATACATTTATTTATGCAAGCGAGCAAAACTTCTCTACTGTAAATCTGGCATAAGAAATAGAGCAAAAAACAAAGCTCTTCAAATGTTCTGGTGTCTCTCTCAGTACTTTCCATCTTATAAATTCAGTGAAAGTCATGTCCTCTGGGTCTTCATATTGTAGAGAATGTGGTTTTACACTTCGAATCCACTCGAGCAGGCCCATCTGCCTGACCCTCACAATCCCTTCTCAATACTAAGCCAAGGAATATCAGGCATCTCTAACTCGCTGTTAGTAGCCATGTTTTTAATAAATACATCAGCCAACCATTCAAATAAACTTTTAACACCTTTTAACTGCTCAAGCTTCCATGTAAACCTAGAATCTCTACTCCAGTGGGCTCATATCGATAAACTCAGTATGATCCAATTTTATATTCTTCCACCTTATCCCAACCCTTAAAATCATTCCCACACATATACCTTAGGCTTCTGCCAGAATGAATCGGCACCTCTTAATTTCTTTAGTGGATAGCACCTCCTCATGGACCACACACTTTCTATCTCACCTGAGGGGCTTGCTTAGACTTCAATCGGGTTATAGGTCTAGAGGTAGCAACTGTTGGGCCCTGAGGGACATTAGCTCCAATTGGGAGGAGGGAATTAGTTTCCTACAGGCAAGGGTGGGGAGGAGGGATCTGCAGGTGTGGATTTCTGCTGAGGGTGGGGAGATTAATTCCAGATAAAGAAAATCCCTCAGAATCCGAGAGTTCAAAATCTCACAGGGCCCCACATCACTCCATCCCAAGTCAGGGGTGGCACCCGTGTGCGCCTCCCAGTGTCTCACTTCTTTAACAGGGTGCGGTGCTTTCCGACACTCTTCATGGCTGAGAAGTAAATTTGTGTTGTAAATCAACCAAACATATAAGAAGGGCCCCAGCTTGATTTTCTGCTGCTTAGCTCTTTGGCTGCTGGAGAGAAATTCTCTTCCAAGCACACTTGGAAACCTTTAAACTGTTGTTTCGAATCCGGAGCTGGTCATTTTTTTTATCACGAGCTCCTTATTTTCCTCTATCATTTTATCCAGACATGCTAGGAGAACAAGGCAACATCATTATTATCCTTATTTTTTCCTTTTTCCGCAATTTCTCGAATGTTTTATTATATAGAGTCGCTAAATTCCTTGCTTCCACAAGAGGGAGTTAGGTAAGTCAAAGGATTTATCTTCATATGATACAAGAAAGTCTGCACCAAGGATTATCATTCCTCTTCAGGCCACCAGGAAGCTTCAGTAACTCTAGGCTTCTTTGGGTTGGAGAGCTGGCTCCAGAGACCAAGCCCACTAAAAATCATATCCTTTCATTCTGTTTCTCTAGACCACTCCTGGACACAAATCTGTATTAGTCAGGGTTCTCTAAAGAAACAGAAGCAACAGTACGAATAATTAACTATATACAATTTATTTATTTGTCGCTTCACGTGATGGAGCTCAACAGTAGCGCTGGACTGGAGAGGCCGGGAATCCAGGGAACATTCAGTCGCAAGGCTGGATGTCTCAGTAGTCCCTATTATATATATATAATATATATATAGATATAATATAGATATATGAAATACTTGTCAGTCTTGGGTCAATTAAACATGCTTCCTGTCTCTTTTTATTCCTTCTTTAGGTAACTGGGGAAACTAATGTGTTTTCCATTACCTGAAAACTACCAAAAATAAGACAAGATTTCTTCATTTGTCAGCTCTTTAGTCATTGAAAGGAACCTGACTCTCTTGATTTAGAGTGAATGTATATTTAATTGTATTTACAATTGAATTTTAATGATTTTAAAATAATATAGTTTGATGGTAAACTCCCCATCTGCATCCCCCCTACAGCCCCTGCTCAATTCATTGTATATGGCAGCTTAGAGTCTGATTTGTATCCCGAAATATCGTCTACATTTGGCCACTTCTTTAACTCTGTAATAGTCTTCATCCTTTACAAAAAGAATTATTTGGTGAGTGATGGAAGGAACACTTTTCTATAAATATGAAGACACATATTTAGAATAAACGAATAAGCTGCCTGTTCTAGGGATGTGGGAATAGTAGTTTTTCCTCTGGGAGCTCTGACTGCTCTGCCATGTGTACTCCAGTACTACAGGAGTCCCTCCCAGTGACTTCTCCTTACAGTAAGATAGCTGTTGATTACCCACAGGATAAAAGGGCAACAAGTTCACCAACAGTGGTAGTTTTCTTGGCTAGTCCTTGATTTTGTTGTTTGTTTGTTTGTTTGTTTGGTTTTAGGTTTACAACTGGGTAGGGCCAATGATTGGTTTTTATCTCTTGGAATCTTGCATATAATCCCGGATACCATGTGTTTCTTCAGGAAGGTGCCTTCCAGGGCAGTTCTAGATCAATTGTTCAAAGCCCTTTATCCCTGTGTTTCATATGGCCAGTATTCAACAGTAGGATCTTGGCTTCAAGTTCTGACAGGCAACCAAGGACTTTGGAAGTAGGCTGTGTCATTTGGAGAGTCTCTGGACTGCTCTGACCAACAATTTGAAGGGAAGTTTCTTCTGCCGGACACTTTGAAGTATCTCTTGTAGAATGTGCCCACTGATCATATGCTAAGGACGGCTCTAATGGTAAATTTGTTTTAGGGTGTTATTTTTGAGAGTTCTCCGTACTGATCTGCACACTAGTTGCACTAATTTGCAATCACACCAAATGCAATTACCTGCATCCATTCTAGCGTTTGCTGTCATATCTTTCATTCTTAAGATTGAGTTATTGTGAAAATCTTAACATAGTTTGTATTTGGCATTTTTGTAATTACTAAGAATGTTGAAAATTTAATTTTGATTCTCTAGATGTTAATTTNACCAGATGAGAGAAGCAAGCCGCAGGAGAAAAGGAACCAGCTCCTCTGCGTGGCCTTTAATACTGCTGCCAGAAGGTAATGCCCACATTCGGGGTGGGCCATCCGGTTGAGGTTCCAATCAGAAGACCCTTTTTCTCTTATTTTGTTCCTTAGTCCAGTCAATTTGACAACCCAGGATTAACCATCACAAGTCCACCCCTTGTCAACTTGACACCCATAAATAGCCTCTCCTTATGTTATGCTTAATGTCAATTGCAAACAAAGAAGGTCATAATTCCACCTAAAATGTTATAAGTGTCTCATGTGCAATAGCAAAGCATTATATCTTAGAGTAGGTGGTAATGTCCTTGAGAAGAACTTAGTCCTTCAGTATCTAATAACCTAAATATGACAACATTTAACACTTATCTCAGTTGCACATTCAAAAGGAACAACACAAGTATCCACTTCTATATATATATATATATATATATATATATATATATATATGATATGCACTTCTTAACCAATAGGACAAAAGTTAATATCTATTATAATCCAAGTTTCTGCAACTGGTCCCGTGGCTCAGCTGATATTTATGACTACCTTCTTCTACGACCCATTCTGTATTTCCTCCACCATCAGCAAGCAACTCTGCAGGTCTTGGCTCTTTCCCTGGAGGGTGACCATACCTTCATCCCTGAAGGCTGGGCCATTTATTGTCCTGTCTGGTTTGGGTTGTTGGAGTTTCCCATGACCTTAATCTAGGACATGGTAGCACCAGAAGGGCCCTACAGCATCTCTCGCCTTCCAGACATAAAATCGTTCTTGCCCCCATTGTGGAGAAAAAGTCCAATTTCCCCCTGGTAGTCTGGATCAATCACTCCTCCTACTACTGTTATTCCTTGCCTTAGCCTGTTGGCTTAAATGGCAGTAGAAACCCAAAGTGGACAGAGGGAAGTCTTAGCTTCCATGTTCACATATGAAGTTTTGCTGTATCAACTTTGCTGTGGCAAAAGCACTCCCCCCATTGGAGCCAAAACATCTAGACCAGCAGAACGCAAGGTCATGGGTACAGGAAGCAAAATTTTTTCTTACTGGGTCACTAGGGGTGATAGTGAGTGGAATCATTCCCACGTTCCACCCCTTGGTTCCTGGACCCATGAATTCTGCTATAGGAGAAACAGTACCTATAGTGGACGCTGATTCAAAGCATATACTGCTTGCTGGAGAACTTGCCCCAGCCCTCCATGTGTATTGCTACCTAATTGGCCTGTAACTATGTCTTCAAGAGGTCATTCCATCGTTCTATCAGCAGCTGCTTCTGGTGGTGGGACATGGTAAGACCAGTGGATACCATGACCATGGGCCACCGTAGCACTTCTTGGCTGTGAAGTGAGTTCCTTGGTCAGAAACAATGCTGTGAGGAATACCTATGAGGTGGATAAGGCATTCTGTAAGTCCCTGGATGGTTGTTTTGGCAGAAGCATTATGGTGCAGGAAAGGCAGATCCATAACCAGAATAAATATCTATTCCTGTAAGGACAAAACGCTGTCCCCTCCATGATGAAGGTCCAATGTAGTCAACCTGCCACCAGGTGCTGGCTGTCACCCCGGGGAATAGCACCATATGGGGGGCTCAATGTTGGTCGTCTGCTGTTGGCAAATCGGCACTCGGCAGCAGCTGTAGCCAGATCAGCCTTGGTGAGTGGAAGTCCATGCTGTGAGCCCATGCATAACCTCCATCTCTGCCACCATGACCACTTTGTTCATGGGCCCATTGAGCAACAACAGGGATGCTGGAGAAAGAGGCTGACTATCCATAGAACGAGTCATCCAATCTACTTGATATTAACTCATCCTCTGCTGAGATTCACCTTTTGATGAGCATTTACATGAGACACAAGTATCTTCACATCTTTGACCATTCAGAGAGCTCTATCCACCTACTTCTTCCCCAAAGTGTCTTTCTCACCAATTTTCCAGTCATGCTCCTTCCAGTCCCTGACCATCCAGCCAACACATGGCTACAGCCCGTGAATCAGTATATAATAAACCTCTGGCCATTCTCCTTCCAGCCAAAATGCACAACCATGTGCACTGCCCGAAGTTCTGCCCACTGTGAGACTTTCCTTCACCAGTGTCCTTAAGGTTGTTTCAGAAATAGGCTGTAATGCTGCAGCTGTCACCTCTGGGTGGTGCCTGCATAGCATGCAGAACCATCAGTAAACCAGGCCTAGTCTTCTCTTCCTCAGTCAACTGATCATAGGGCAAAACCCCATGAAGCCATAGGTGCATGCTTAAGCACAGGAGGCATTGTAACAGAGTGGGAACCATAGGCATTGGGCAACTTCTTCATGTAACTTGCTTGTGCCCTCAGGGCCTGCCCAGGCCCTGTCATGTATGTACAACTCCATTTGACAATGGACTGTTGCTGTGCACGTCCTACTTTATGGTCTGGTGAGTCAGATAACACCCAGCTCATAATGGGCAGCTCAGTCACATGGTGACTTGGTGCCCATTGTCAAACATTCAGTTTCCACTAAGGCCAATAGCAGGCTAAGAGCTGTCTTTCAAAGGAGAATAGTTGTTTTCAGATGAAGGTAAAGACTTGCTCCAAAATCCCAAAGGGCCTCCGATGTGATTCCCTTGGGAGCCTGCCACAGACTCCGACAGCATCTCTATCTGCCAACTGATACCTCAAGCACCATTGGGTCTGCTGGATCATATGGCCCTGGGGCAGAGCAGCCTGCACTGCCAGCCTGGACCTGTTGAAGAGCCTTTTCCTTTTCCAAGCCCCACTCAAAGTTTGCTTCCTTACGAGTCACCTGATATATGGGTCATATTAACACACCCAGATGAGGATGTGCTGCCTCCAGAATCCAAAAAGGCCCACTAAACATTGTGCTTTTTTCTTGGTGGAGGGAGGGCCAGGGGAAAAACTTATTCTTTACCTTAGAAAGAATGTCTCTGCATGCTCCACACCACTGAACTCCTAGAAACTTCACTGAGGTAGATGGCCCTTGAATTTTAGTTGGATTTATTTCCCATCCTCTCATGTGCATGTGCTTCACCAACAAGTCTAGACTAGCTGCTACCTTCTGTTCACTGGGTCCAATCAGCATAACATCATCAATATAGTGGACCAGTGTGATATTTTGTGTAAGAGTCAGGCGATCATGATCCCTTCTAACTAATTTATGGCACAAGGCTGGAGAGTAAATATACCCTTGAGGTAAGACAGTAAAGGTATACTGTTGGCCTTGCCAGCTGAAAGCAAATTGCTTCTGGTGGTCGTTATGAACCAGTATTGAGAAGAAAGCATTGGCCAGATCAATAGCTGCATACCAGGTACCAGGAGACATATTTAACAAAAAACAAATCTGCTAAGTAAGGACACCACATCTGGTACAGTGGCTGCAATTGTGTTCACTACTTGGTTGAATTTTTGAAAGTCAACTGTCATTCTCCATGATCCATCTGTCTTTTGCACAGGCCAAATTGGAGAGTTAAATGGAGATGTGGTAGGAATCACCACCCCTGCATCTTTCAAGTCCTTGATGGTGGCATTAATCTCTGCAATCCCTCCAGGGATACGCATACTGTTTTTGTTCACCATTTTCCCTGGTAGAGGCAATACCAATGGTTTCCATTTGGCCTTTCCAACATAATACCCTCACTCCACAGGTCAGGGAACCAATGTGGGGATTCTGCCAATTTCTATTATATCTATCCCAATTATACATTCTGGACTGGGGAAATAACCACAGGATAAGTTCTGGGACCCACTGGGCCCCTGTGAGTCAGACTTCAGCCAAAACTCCATTTTTCACCTGACCTCCATAGGCCCCTACTTTAACGGGAGGGCAACAATGCTTTTTAGGGTCTCCTGGGATCGTGTCAACTCAGAACCAGTACCAATAGGCCCGAAAAGTCTGATTATTTCCTTTTCCCCAGTTTACAGTTACCCTAGTAAAAGCCTCAGGTCCCTCGGGGAAGGACAGGAGGAAGACAATGGCATAACTCTTGGTATTGTGACAAGGTCCTTCCTCATTGGAACCCGGCCACCCCTTCATTCAAGGGTTCTGGGTCTGTGACTGTCTCAAGTCTGGAAACTGGTTAACTGGGCGGGATTTGCTACTGCTGAAATCCAATGTTTGCTTCCTGTCATTTGTTCTAGAGTTTTCTCTTCTTATACAGATCAAATAAAAACTTAGTAGGCTTCTTATGTATTTGGTTCCTGGGAATGCCATGATTAATTAGCCAGTTCCAAAGATCATTTCAGGTCATGCCATTAGGCATTGTTTTGCCTTTGCCACCCATTATGATATTATGTAACTACGCTCATCTGACCTCCAGCGATTCAGTGCTCACCTGACACCTACCCTGAGGTCCTGTTAAACCTATTACGTACATTTAATTTATGCAAGCGAGCAAACTTCTCTAACTGTAAGATCTGGCATAAGAAATAGAGCAAAAACAAAGCTCTTCAAATGTTCTGGTGTCTCTCTCAGTACTTTCATCTTATAAATTCAGTAAAGGCATGTCCTCTGGTCCTCATATTGTAGAGAATGTGGTTTTACACTTCGAATCCACTCGAGCATGCCCATCTGCCTGACCCTCACAATCCCTTCATCAATACTAAGCCAAGGAATATCAGGCATCTCTAACTCGCTGTTAGTAGCCATGTTTTAATAAATACATCAGCCAACCATTAAATAAACTTTTAACACCTTTTTAACTGCTCAAGCTCCATGTTAAACCTAGAATCTCTACTCCAGTGGGCTCATATCGATAAACTCAGTATGATCCAATTTTATATTCTTCCACATTATCCCACACCCTTAAAATCCATTCCCACACATATACCTTAGGCTTCTGCCAGAATGAATCGAAACTCTTAATTTCTTTAGTGCATAGCACCTCCTCATGGACCAACACTTTCTATCTCACCTGAGGGGCTTGCTTAGACTTCAATCTTGGTTATAGGTCTAGAGGTAGCAACTGTTGGGCCCTGAGGGACATTAGCTCCCATTGGGAGGAGGGGATTAGTTTCCTACAGGCAAGGGTGGGGAGGAGGGATCTGCAGGTGTGGATTCTCTGCTGAGGGGGGAGATTAATTCCAGATAAAGAAAATCCCTCAGAATCCGAGAGTTCAAAATCCTCATCTCATGGTTCTCCCACACATCTCCATCCCAATTTCAGGGTTAGCACCCTTGCCTCCACAGTGCTCTTCACTTTAACTGCTGACACTCTTCATGGCTGAGAAGTAAATTTGTGTTGTAAATCAACCACATATAATAAGGGCTCCAGCTTGATTTTCTGCTGCTTTAGCTCTTTGGCTGCTGGAGAGAAGATTCTCTTCCAGAGCACACTTGGAAACCTTTAAACTGTTGTTTCGAATCCGGAGCTGGTCATTTTATCACGAGCTCCTTATTTTCCTCTATCACTTTATCCAGACATGCTAGGAGAACAAGGCAACATCATTATTATCCTTATTTTCCTGCAATTTCTCGAATGTTTTATTATATAGAGTCGCTAAATTCCTTGCTTCTCACAAGAGGTGAGTTAGGTGAGTCAAAAGGATCTATCTTCATAATTGACGAATAGTCTGCACCAAGGATTATCATTCCTCTTCATGCCACCAGGAAACCTTCAGTAACTCTAGGCTTCTTGTTTGGAGAGCTGGCTCCAGAGACACAAGCCCACTAAGAAATTCATCCTTTCATTATATTTCTCCTAGACCCACTCCTGGTACCAAAATCTGTATTAGTCAGGGTTCTCTAAAGAAACAGAAGCAACAGTACGATATATAATATATACAATTTATTTATTTTCGCCTCACGTGATGGAGCTCAACAGTAGCGCTGGACTGGAGAGGCCGGGCATCCAGGGAACTGCCATTCCGCAAGGCTGGATGTCTCAGTGTCCCCACTATCTATAGCTATATTATCTGTGTGTGTGTATGTATATATTCACTTCTATTATTTCCTTTGCGTCCATGGAATATGATAGTGCAGAGGATGTAAATTGAATGCTGTCACTTGGAATAGAATATTGGGATGCTTTGGTTATATTTATTACCTTTGGTTCTTAACTCAAGAATTCCTTAGAAAACATGGATAAACTATATAAAATGAGATTGTCTCAGAGAAATTAGTGCTGTCTCCAGAGTCAGTATGCATATTAAATTTAGAAGTATATATTAAATATATAGTCAGCACTAGGACTGTAGAAAGTACACTAAATAGCACCAATTTTAGGGAAGTCATTGTGCTGTACTTTACAGTCCTCAATGTGTACCAGAATGAGAAGCAGTGGTAATTAGTAATATGGTGAAGTGTTTCACAGTCTCCATAACTTTGCTGTGTTATTTGCAAGAATTCATTAATGCAAAAGACTGTCTACTGACAAGTTTTTCTATATTATTGAAAAATATGTTAAAATGATATCTACCTTATTCTATACTTTCTTCCACAGATTGGACAACATAAAGTGGCTTTCACTCACTTTAAGTTTGTCTTATTCTTTTATTCAATGGAGAGAAACTTGTACTTTCATACTGCTGCTAGCCAGAAACCTCATTTCCCTCAACTGAAAGTTTTAATCCTTTTTTGTAATTTTCTTTATATTCATCCACTCATATATATTTAAAAACAAATATCCAGGTGTAGAGTTGGTTCAGCAGTTTACAGAACTAGTTGTCCTTGCAGAGGAACTGGGGTTTTCCACCACTGACATGCTGCCTAAACCCTGTCCATCATTCCAATTCCAGAGAATCTGATGCTCTGTCCTGGCCTTTATGGTCATTAAACGCAGGTCTTGTATGCACACACATGCAGGCAAAACAAATATACACATAAAATAAAAACAAATAGGTGAGAAAAAGTAAAAATCAAGAATCATAGAAACTCAGAGCTAGAGTGATGCTTCAGCAGTTAAGAACACTGGCTGTTCTTGCAAATGACAGAGGTTGGCATCTCAGCTGATAATCATCATAATTCCAGTTCTAGGAGATCCAGATTCTTCTTCTGTACATGAGCATTTCACAACATGGGTGTACAAGCACAATAAAATAAAATAAAATTTAAAAAATTAAAAAAATAAAAAATTATAGAAATGTTCAGGGAAAGTGTAAACATCACAAAAGGAAATAATATTGGAGAGAATGGTGTCAGAGTGAAGTATATAAAGGGATATTAATATTTATTCTGCTAAATATTCCAAACATTTGGTTGAAATTTTTCATTTATTCCAAGATAAACTTATACACATATGGTGTACGACACACTTTTTTTTTCATTGGAAAGTATTTCAGAGTATAGGATAAACTGTTGACTTTATTCCTGGAGGTGGGGGGGGGCGATGGATAGCTTCAGTGTCAACTTGACAAACGTGGGTTGAGGCTAGCCTCAATAGGGGAATTGGCTCCATTGTACTGGCCTGTGGGCACATCTGTGGAGTATTGTCTTGATTGTTGAACAATGTGGGAGTGCCCAGCCCACTGTGGATATTGCCACCCTGGGCAGGTTGTTTTGTTCCTTATAAGAAGGCAGGCTGGCATGGGCTGGGGGAGCAAGCCAGTAAGCAACATTCCTCCATGGCCTGTGCCTAAGCTCCTGCCTCCAGGTTCCTGTCCTGAGTTCTTACTTTGGGCTCCCTGAGTGATGAGTGACGATTCAGGAGATGTGAGTTGAATAAACCCTTTCCTCCCCAAGTTGGTGTCGGTCTGAGTGTTTTGTCACAGCAATGGAAGACAAACTAGAACAGGGGGGATGCTTAAAATCTCAGCACCTAAATCTGTGAGTTGTGATCCCAAATAGGACCCTTTATGTGGAATTCACTTAGTATTTGGAAAAAATAAGAAGTTTCTGAAATCAGCATGGCAACAATCAATTGAAAATCGAATGTGTAATGAATCTAAGGTGCTTCTGGTTTGCTCATGTATGCTTTATTTGGGGACTCCCTGTTGCTTCAGTTCTGCCAGTACAAGTGTATTTTGCACCTTCTATGCCACTGAAGCATGCAGGGCAAACAAATCCTGCCTGAAACTCCTTGGCTTAAACTCAAGTGTACTGTACATTATGAATCAGCATACACCTTACAAGTTATTTGCTCTTATAAGAATAGGATGATGTAATGATAGAAAACAAGGACAGTATTGACCTACTGTCATCTCTCAGCAAGTCCACAACTAGTTGAATTTTTTGATTGACTTATATTTGAAGGTTTGATTTTCAAATTCCTGTTGGAGATAATAACTTAAATTTCAAAGAAATTAGTTTCAGGAGAGGGGCTTTCAAATGGCACTACATCTCCAACAATTTCTGAAACGGTCCCAAACAAGCTTCTGCCATTTTGTACTACAGAATCATGGAAGACAATATTATGAGCTTTGAGTTCAAGTATTTTTCACATTTTCAAATATTACTAGTGTTTTATTTTTTCAGTGTTTACTTTTCCTTTACAGATATGTTTTTATCTAGAATCTGACCGTTAGAGAAGCTATAAGGCAATTTGTAAAGTATGTTTTTAGTGTGTAACTGAACTAAATATTAATACTGAGTATATTTCAGGTTCCTTTTAAGTTTCCACAGATCTACAATTCTTGGAAATCCTTGACAAATGTATAAGATACGCATTTTTGTTATATGTTTCTCTGACAATGGAACTTGTCATTCATGCACATTAAGGATGTTACATTGATTTTTCTTGGAGAAAACCAAAAAGCATGAAAAGAAAATATAAAAATCAAAGAAGGACAAGTAATCATAAAATAATATTGTGTGAAATTTATACAGAAGTTCTTATATTTTATTTTCTCAGTCACCCATCTTACATTGACAGTCAAGGTAAATAAACCATAAAGACTTATGATATTCATACTAGACTAGTGTAGGTTAAATGTGCACAAGTAATACTCCAAAGATTTTCAACCTCAACACTGTCAATTTCTCTTGTAATCATTGCTAACTGATCAGATCTTGTGAAACATGAAAATCTTGTCCCCAACTAAAAGTGAATTTAAAAGGTTCATTCAATATGAAATAAACAAATACCACAGATCCCTATTAAGGTTCAGTGTCTATTTGTTACATTTAGATTATCTGAATTTTTTTTTTTTCGGTTCTTAGCCTCAGCCTTTAATGGCTGCGCTATCCCCACATCCGGGCTGGAGAGCTGGCCTAGTGGTTAAGAGCACCGACCGCTCTTGCAGAGGACCAGGGTTCAATCCCCAGCACCCACATGGCGGCCCGAGAACCGTCTGAAACTCCAGTTCCAGGAGAATTCCAGTTCCAGGGGAATCCGACATCCTCTTCTGACCTCTGCGACATTGCACGACACGGGTGCACAAACTTGCATGCAGACAGTACATTCATACACATACAGAAATAAATACAATTAATAGAAAAATTAGATTATCCATATTTCTGGGTTTTTTTAATGGGAGAATAAAGCAGGACACACTGTGATGAAAACTTTATTAAAAGTTAAAAGTGGGTGTTCTGGGGATTAAGATTGTTGACTGCTCTAGTAAAGGATCTGGGTTTGATTCATGGCACTCAGATGGTGGGTAACAACCATCTGTAGCTACAGTTCCAGAGGATGAAACTCCTCCTAACCTGCACTGGCATTGCAGGATGACATGGGTGTACTTACACACATACAGGCAATTCATTCATACATATAAAATAATAAATAAAATATAAAATGTTAAGAGTGTGCAAAAACTATTATTCAGTATTAGTCATGACCCAAACTCAGTTCCCACCCCCCACAACAGGCAGTTCATGACTACTTGTAACTGCAGCTACAGGGGATCTGACACCCTTTTCTACCCTCTATGATCACCAGTACTCACATGTACATACACAAACACATACACACATATAAGCACACAATTAAAAATAAAATAAATCTGTGTTGAAAGATAAAAAAATAAATTCTTGTGTTTGACTAAATTTTGATGTCCACATACTTGAAAGAAGCTTCAGACACTTCTTCATATACATTTGTAAAGAGAAAGGCTTCACAAATAATTTAACATTCACAGAATGTCCTAAAACTGAAAAAAAGCTATATAAACTAAATTTCTCTATAAATATACCAAATTATGAGTTACTAGCTCTATGCGGTATGGTTTTATTATAATATAGCAAATGACATTATTTAGACCTGTCAATCAATAAAATGGAGCTTGGAATGAAGAATTATAATTATCTATTATTTTTTATAAAATGAGGTTTTAATATCATTTATAATTAAATACATTTCATTAACATGATGAAGCTGATCAGATGTATTTAAGTGAAATATACCATGGATCTACTAACACTCAAAACACAATGGGATGAACAATATTAGAGATATTTCCTAATGTGAAATAGCTAAATGTTATTTATGATATTATCTAAAATCAGCTGGCAAGATCAATATTTCATCAGAAATAAATATCTGATAATTATATAGTAAACTTATGTATCTCTTAGCCAAGAAAAAAATCTATTTCATTTCAGAGAAAAAATATCATTGGAGGGAGGCACTCATTTTTTATCTGCCCATCATTACACTTGTAGAGGTTCAACTGTAAATGTGTCTCCTTTCCTGTATTAAAACTAAAAAAAATATATAAAAATTTAAAACTATTATCTCCTCATTTAATGTGTTAATTTTCTAGAGCTCTGTGCTGGATATCTTTAGTATCAACTTGTCACACCAGAATGAGGGAGCATCCCATGGGGAATTGCCCCATTAGAGTGGCCTCTGGCCATGTCTGTGGGGTTATTTTATTTATTGTGTGTGGTAGAACACCTGAAGAGGTTTTTGTATATTGTATAAGTAGCCTGAGTATGGGCTAAGGGAGCAAGCCAATAAGCAGCATTCTTCCATGGCCTGTGCTTCAATTTCTGCTTCCAGGTCCCTGCCCTGAGATCTTATCTTTGGCTCCCTTAGTGAAGAATTGTGATCCAGGGTATGTAAGAGGAATAAATCCTTTTCTCCCCAAGTTGTATTGGTCATGGTGATTTGTCATGGCAATTGGAGGCAAACTAGAATAAGCTGTCATTACAAAATACCACAAGATAAATGACTTAAGCAACGAAAGCATTGTCTCCCATTTCTGAAGGGAAGTACTTGAAAGTGAGTATGTGTAATGTGTTGGGTCCTTCCAAAAGTCCTAGGAGAGACTGTATCCCATGTGTTCATCTAAATCGTGGGAATTTGCTGGTAATCATTCTCATTGTTTGGCTGCTAGTATCGTCATGGCAACATTTGCCTTTATTCCACCCAGCCAGGCACTTTTACATAGAGTTATTCAGACTTTTCATAAGAACTGGAAATGATTAACGAATAAACATTATAATTACCAATTTCTAAAAATTACAAGAAACTTGTTTTTATTTACTTTTAATATAATGTTTTTATTGATGTTTTGTATATTTCAGAAATAATTTTTCAGTTCAATTTAAACATATTCCCCTTTCCCTTCCCCCACCCAACACAGGATGACACATTTTGCCATAACTGTCCTGAATCTTTCTCTCAGTCTTTCTTTTTATGTTTAGGAATTCACATTTTCTTCCTTTAATTTTATATTACTCTAAAATATGAATACATACTTTGTACCCAAATACAGTAATTACAGAGTCTGAAAATAAGTGTTGGGTTGATTCTAGAGCCCATAAAGAGATTTATATTAAAACAACATAGTAACATTCAGATAAACAGAAATATAACAATAATTTTTTCAGCTTGCCTTTCTTTTTTTTTATTTTATTTATTTTTATATATGTATGAGGGTACTGTCTGCATGTAGGTCTGTGCACCCATGTCATGCAATGCTGCGGAGGTCAGAAGAGGGTCTCAGATTCCACTGGAACTAGAGTTCTCCTCGAATTGGAGTTACAGTTTGTTCTTAGCTGCCATGTGGGTGCTGGGGATCGAACCTGGGTCCTCTGCAAGAGCAGTCGGTGCTCTTAACCGCTAGGCAATCTCTCCAGCCCCCAGCTTACCTTTCAACTGGGGATTTGGTGTTAGCAACCACAAATGACAGAAAATATTTGTCATTTGTTTTTCTGGGACTGTTACTTCAATTAGCATAATGACTTTGAGTTGCATCCATTTACCCACAAAGTCCATGATGACATCTTTCTTTTTTTTTTTTTTTCCTTTGGTCTTTTTGAAACAAGGTCTCCTTTTACTCTCAGCTGGCCTTTAGCTTGTTCTGTAGACCAGGCTGGCCTTGAACTCACAGAGATCCGCCTGGCTCTGCCTCTCAAGTGCTAGGATTAAAGGCGTGCACCACCATGCTGGGCTTCTTTCTTTACCACTGAATAGTGTAATGACGAGGCTGAATCCATTTTAGCTTGGTCAGCTCCATCTTGGCCTAGAGTTCACCCCAGAGTTCTAAAAGCAACAACAACAACAACAACAACAACAAAACCAAAGGCATGGCATAGATAAATCAATCCTTTATTAGTAGAGTGATTTATCTTCTGCCAAAAAGCATACAGTTAAATGCTTTATGAGAATGGAAGGTCCAAACCAGCTAAAACAATAGATCAAAGAGTCCAGAGCTGGTGGATACATATAATAAAAAAAACTTATTGATCTGTAACTAAGACCCCATCAATCAGAGGAGGAGTCACCATGACCATGATTAAAACCCCCTAACTGGGAATAAAAGCTAAGGGAAATTGGGTCTCGGCCGCTGCCTTCCAGTCCCATGGGAGTGTGCTCAGCCCAACACGTAGTCTGCTCTATTTATTCTGTCTGAGATGTTGGTTGTTGTGGCTTCTTTTCTGCTTGCTTGTAACTAACCCTCGATCAAACTTATATCTGCAACTATTTGTGCCCCCCCCCTGGCATCTTTCTTAAGTGAGTGTGGCAGATTGAGCCTAATAAATAGTACTCAATTATGTAGATGTACCACATTTTTGACATCTGGTGAGGGGCATTGGATTGGTTCCAGCTCTTCACTATTGTGAAGAGAGCTGCAATAAACATGGCTGTGCATGTTTCTCTAAGGTAAGATAAGTCTTGTGGGTATATACCCAGGAGTGGTATGACTCATTCTCAGTCTTTTAAGGGTTCTCCACACTGCTTTCCCCAGTGGTTGTAGGAGTTTACATTCCCACTAGCAGTGTATGAGTGTTCCATTTTCCACACAATCTCTCCAGCATTTGGTGTCTTTTGTTTTCTTGATCTTAGCCAAAGTGAAGTGAGATGATATCTGAGAGTGATTTTAATTTCCATTTCCTTAATTATTAATGATGTTGAATGCTTTTTAAGATGCTCCTCAGCCATGTTTTCTTCCTCCCAGGTGAAGTCTCTGCTCAGCTTTTTACCTCATCATTTGTTTTCTTAATTTGTTTTTTTTTTTTTTTTGAGTATTTTATATATTCTTGAACTTAATGGTCTGTTAGATGTATTACTGGTGAAGATTTCCTCCCACTCTGTGGGTTTTCTCTTCACTTCCTTGATTGTTTCTTTCACTGTACAGAAGCTTTTGAGTTTGATGAGGTACCATTTGTAGACTGTTGACCTTATTTCTTGTGCAGCTGCTGCCTGATTTATTAAGCTTTTTCCTAAGCTTATGTCTTGTAGGTTTATTGCCAACTTTTTATTCTAACATCTTTAGGGTTTTGTGTTTCACGTTCAGATCTACTTGGAGTTGATTTTTGTACAGGAAGAAAGGTAGGGGTTTAATTTTGTTCTTCTACAAATGGTGATCCGGTTTTGCCAGCACTATTTGCTGAAGATGCTATCCTTCCTCCACTGAGGATTTTTTGCCTCTTTGTCAACTATGAGGTGGCTGAAATTGTATGAGCTCAAGTTTAGATCTTCAATTTTGTTCCATTGGTCAACAGGTTTGTTTTTGTACCAGTACCAAGATGTCTTTATGACTATGGTCTTGTAATATGACTTGAAGTCTGGAGGATCAATCCCTCCTATATTGCATTTTTCACTCAGGGTTGCTTATCTATTCAGTGTCTTTTGCATTTCCATATGAATTTAAGGACTTTTTTTCCAAGTCTGTAAGTACACTCATAGTGATTTTGACTGGGATTGTGTTGAATTTATATGTCAATTTGGGTAAAATGGACATTTTACAATATTAATGTTTCCAATATATGAGCATGGGAGGTCTTTCAGTCTTTTGATGTCAATATCATTCTTCAGGGGTTTAAATTTTTGGTTGTAGAAGTCTTTGTTTTCTTCAGTTAGGTTTGTTCCTAGGTATGTTATTATTTTTGAGGCTGTTGTGTGTGGGAAGATCTTCTTATATCCCTTCTCCACTTGTTTATTGTTGGTATAAACTAAACAAAGGCTATTGTCTGATTTTTCCATGTTAATTTTGTATCCCACTACTTTACTGAAACTCTTAATCATTTCTAGGAGTTTCTGGTGGAGCTTTTAACATCCCTTAGGTAAACTATCATATCATCTGCAAAAAGGGATAACCTAACTTCCTCTTTTATGTTTAGTACTCCTTTAATTTCCTTCTCTTGTCTTATTGCCCTAGTATGTGTTTCAAGTAATATGTTGAAGAGGAGTGGGGATAAGGTGCAGCCTTGTGGGATTCCCACTTTTAAGGGAAATGGTTCCAATTTTTCTCCATTTAGGATGATGTTTGCAGTAGTTGGCAATATTTCCTTCAGTCCAATTCCCTCTAGGACTTTAAACATGAAGGGATGCTGGATCTTGTAAAAGGCTTTTTCTGCCTCAATTGAGATGATCATCTGTTTTTGGTCTTTCAGTCTATTTATGTGTTTTATGACATTTATTGAATTATGTATGTTGAAACATCCCTGCATCTCTGGTATAAATCCAACTTGATCATGATGGATCATCTTTTTCATGTGGGTCAGTATGCGATTTGCAAGTATTTTTTGAGAATTTTTACATCTATATTCATTATTGAGATGGGTCTGTAGCTTTTTTTTTTTTTTTTGGTTGTATCTTTTCCTGGTTTTCATATTAAAGTGATGCTGCCTTCATAGAAGGAATTTGGGAGAATTCCCTCTGTTTACAGTTTGTCTTTTCCTTCTGAACAGTTTGAGTAACAATGGTTGTAAGTCCTCTTTAAATGTTGCATAGAATTATGCTTTGAAACTTTCTGGCCCTGGGCTTTTTTTAGTTGGGAGTTTTTTTTATTACATCATCAATTTCCTCAAATATTATGGGTCTACTTAAACTGTCAGTGTCTTCTTGGTTAACTTTTGTTGGTTCCCAGGATTTCAGATATTCATCTGTTTCTCTTAGGTTTTCAAATTTAGTGGGGTATATGTTTTCGAAGTATTCCAGTGTGATTGACTGGATCTTTGTCTGTTGTGATATTTTTCCTTTCATCATGAATACTAATGATTTTGAGTTGCTCTTTTATTTTTCCTTTGGTTAACTGGGCTAGAGGACTGTCTATTTTATTTATCTTTTCAAAGAATCAGCTTTTGGATTCATTGATTTTTGTATTGTTTTCTTTTATTCTATTTCATTGATTTCTGCCTTGATTTTTGTTATTTCTTCCTGTCTATTGAGTTTACGGTTCATTTGTTGTTGTCTCTCAAATGCTTTTATCTGCAATGTTACATAGTTTATTTGTTCCCTTTATGTTTTTGTTTTTTGGATGTGGGAAATTAGGGCTATAAATTTCCCTCTCAAGTCTGCTTTTAAAATATCCCACATGTTTTATTGTGTTGTATTGTCTTTTTTACTCAGTTCCATGAACACTTTTATTTCACTCTTTATTTCTTCCCTGACCACATTCATTATTCAGGATTGTGTTGTTTAATTTCCATGTGTTCTTTTAGATAGTTGAGCTTATTCTGGTTTTCATGCTGGGCTTTATTGCACTGTGGCCTGATAGAATGCATGAAATAATTTCAATCCTTTTGTATTGAGATTTTTTCTGTGCATCAGTATGTGGTTGATTTGGGAGAATATTCCATGAAGTACTGAGTAGAAACTATATTCTCTGGTGTTTGGGTGGAATATTCTGTGGATGTCTGTGAGGTCCATTTGGTATATTATGCTGTTCTGTTCTGATCTCCCTCTGTTTGTTTTTTTGTCCTGTTGATCTATGCAAGGGGCTCAGAGGGGTGTTAAAGTCTGCCACTCTTAGTGTACTAGGATTAATCTGTGTCTTGAGGTCCTGCAGAGTAGGGTTTATAAAGTTAGGTAAACCAGAGTTTGGTGCAGAGACATTTAAGATTTTAAAGACTTCATAGTTAATTGTTCCTTTGACAAGGATGTAATGGCCCTCTTTCTCTCTTCTGCTTAATTTTACTTTGAGATCTTTTATGCCTGATATTAGCGTAGCCACTCTGGCTTGTTTCTTGGTACCATTCACTTGGGATATTTTTCTTTCCATCATTTCACTCTAAAGTTGTGTCTGTCCTTGAGGGAGAGATGCATTTCTTTTAGACAACATATAGAAGGAGTCTGTTTCCTAGCCATTCTCCCAGTCTATGTTTTTTGATTGGTGGGTTTAGACCATTAATATTTAAGGTTATTATTGAGAGATATGTGTTGCTACATTTCCCCTTATTTTTTGTTTGCATTCTTGGTCTGGGTTTGTATTTACTGTGTTATGCTTTTATTGATTTCTCTCTTTAATTGGTTATGGATAGTTGCTCCTTTCCTCTCTTCTTTGTACTGCTTTGTGGATTTACTGAAGTGTTGGTTGTTTTAGATATGTCCTCTTTCATCTTGTTCATGTCGTGAAAGATTTTTCTTTCTCCTTCAACTGTAATTGACATTTTTGCTGGGTAGTCTGGGTTGGCATCTAAAGTTGTTTAACACTGGGAATACCTTGGTCTACATTCTTCTAGCTTTCATAGTTTGTACTGAGAATTCAGCTGTGATTCTGATGAATATCCCTTATATGTAACTTGTTTTTCTTGTGCCTTTCAGTATTTTGTCTTTGTTTTGAGCATCCAGTGTTTTAACCATTGTATGGCATGGGGAATTTCTTTTCTGGTCCTGTCTGTTTGGTGTTCTATGTGCTTCTCGTGTTTGTATGGGTTTGACTTTTTTCCATTTGGGGAAATTTTCTTCTATTATCTGTTGAAGATCTGGTCAATATTGTTGACTTGGGATTCTTCTTCTTGCTTTATACCTATGATACAGTGGTTTGGTCTTTTCATGGTGTCCCACATTTCCTGGTTGTTCCATTCTTGTGGGTTTTTTTTTTTATTATTTTCATAATCTTCACTTGAACATTCTAGTTGCTCTGAAGGTCTGATATTCTATTTTTCTCCTTTTTCCATTCTGCTTCTGAGGCTTTTTCCCATCCTTTCCTGTTGATTGGATGAATGTTTAATTTCCTTTTTCATTTCTTCCTGTGATTTTTTTCTGGATCCTGTCATTCTCATCTTCTACATCCTTGGTTCATTAGTCAGTTATTTTTTTCATTTTAGCCTGGGATATTTTCAGCCTTTCCACTTCCTTCCAGAGTTTGGCATTTTCTCCTTTTGTTCTTTCCAACTTTGTCATTATCTCCCTCTAGATCATTCTTGAGTTTTTCATTCTCTCTGCTTAATTCTTTAATTTTTTTGAATATGTCTACAATTGTTCTTTTTAATATATTAAGCTAGAGTGAAATAAATCAAATTATTTTCAGTAATTGAAGGTATCTTTTTAAATCTTTTATTGAGGTTTTGTGCATTTCATACATCACTTCTCAGTTCAATCCAAACTCATTTCCCTCTCCATGCCCCCTCCCCTACCAAGTTCATGCAGCCTGCTATACATATCCTGTTTCCCCTTCTTAGTCTTTTCAAAGTTTTTCAAAGCAGAATATTGTTTTTGAGGGAAGGGGGAGGACTCTACTGCTTCAGTAATTTCCTTGTACTATTTCTTTTGTTGTTGTTGTTGTTCCCTCCAATGCATATTGTTTCACCATTTGCATTTATGATGTCACACACGTACTAAAATTGTGTCCTCTGAAAATAAACTATATGTCATTTCCAAATCATATTTCGCGATCCACATTTTTCCCTTTTAATTTTACATTGGTCTAAAATATGCAAACATACTCTATACCTTGTACCTAAAGTACAAAGTCTGAAAATAGGTAGAAGGTTAATTCTAGAGTCTGTTAAGGAATTTACGTTTTCTTCTAAAGTCTGTGTCTTGGTTTCCTTCAAGGGAGATCTCATTGTAGGAATCTTCTGTAGGGTTGGTACAGTTCAGTGTGGAAATATTATGAGCTTTTCCCATGCTGTTTTTCCTTTGTGATTCGGCATGTGGATTTGTTTGTTTATTTGTTTCTTTGGATTCTGGTGCCTCAGCACTGGCTGAGAAGACTATAATCACTAATACTATGCCAGCAAGATCCTCAATACCACAGCTTCTCCAGGTTCGGGGGTGGTTGCTACTTTGCCAAAGTCTCCAGGTGGAGGTTTGCTCAAAGCACATGGGCGCAGGCTGTTGGGGCCACAGGTGTATGTCCACTCAAGCCACATGCTGGGTTCCCACCGGTGTTGTGCTGTCTGTGTGTTTCAAGAACCATGTTTTTAAATTAAGATCACTTTCTGACATTTTAAAAGCTAAAAATAAATGTAGGAATTTAGGGAGTAGGATCTAATCATCCCCTAAAATCTATCAAAACCCACAATGGCAAGTTTATCAAAAAATACATTTACAATTTATTTTTTCATGTAGAATATCTTTTTGATAATAAACCACATCCTTTCTGATGAAAGTATACCAGCTTTGATTCATATGATATCCCATAGGTTCTGCTGTCTTCAGAAGCAATTTGTAGACTTGTGAAACACCAAGATGCTTTCATGACCATGTTAAAAAGTAGGCTTTATGGGGATATTGAGATGGCCTAGCGGTTGAGAGCTCCGACCGCTCTTGCAGAGGACCCGGGTTCTATCCCCAGCACCCACATGGTGGCCGAGAACCGTCTGAAACTCCAATTCCAGGAGAACTCCAGTTCCAGGGGAATCCGACACCCTCTTCTGACCTCTCTGGCATTGCATGACAGGGGTGCACAGACCTGCATGCAGACAGTACATTCATACACAAAGAAATAAAAAAAAAATAGGCTTTATTTATTTATTTATTTATTTATTATTTTATTTACTATATTTATTTTTTTTTTTTTTTTTTTTTTTTTTTTTTTAGTCCCAGCTGGCTTGGTGTTTGCTCTGTAGACAGGCGGCCTTGACTCCACTAAGATCTGCATGCCTCTGCCTCCCGGGCTAGGAATATAAAGGCATGCCGCCACCATACTTGGCTTCTTTTTTTTTTTTTTAATATTATTATGGATATTTTCCGTTTTAGTAAGATAAACTTAAAGGGAAAATGTGAATCCTTATAAAGTATTTTGGAATAACATACAGTCTATATTTGCAAAGGTCATAATTTGGTATCTATTGGGTTAAAAAATCATATATATATAGATATATATATATATTTGGAGATTACACAGGAAGGGAAAACAAACCTCAACAAAAAGGACTGGATCAAAGAAATGACTGAAACAGTTGACCTCTGCCCAAACAATACACTTCTGCAGAGAAAATCTTTAAAAAAGACAGAAAAAGATAGAAGACATCTATAGCCGAATGCAGGAACTGGGGTGGGGTGGAGGGCATGGAAAAGGGTGTGTGTCTAAATTGGACTGAGAAATGATGTATGAAACACACCAATAAAATATTTTATTTAAAAAAGTAGACTTTATTTTTTCTGAACAGATAATTCTAAGAATTTTAGTGTACAGTTTTATATCTGAGGTTTGAGTGACACTAGAAAAATCAATAATAACATATGATTTTTACATGCAAGTCTAAAAGCAGTTGTGATAATTTGTGTGATCCTCCAGTATCTCAACAGGTAGTTATTCTCATTCCAAAGGCTGTCTGGTGTATAATTTTCTCATCCACAGCAAGTTAGAGATTTTTTTTTCCTGGTCAGTTGTGCTTTTCAGTGGGCTCTGTGGATGCTGTCTGCTTCAGTCTACCAATGTAAATGTTCATCTCATCTGAATCCAATCAAATAAATAATCCAGAAAATTTATTTTCAAAGATTTTGGCACTGTGTCATAGCCAGGATGACACCAAATTAACCATCAAAGTCATTATTTCATAGAGGTTGATTACTATTACAATGGATCGACTGCTATTAAAGAGTGAGTGGATTAACATTTCAACACCATACCTTCCTAGTGTTTCCTTAATTTCAGAACAAGACACTCTGCTTTGTAGCACATTCTGACTTCTAGTCTGAAACTTCTGTGCACTTGTGATTGTGATGTGACAGATTTCTCCCAGACCATGTAAATCCTCATAGTATATTTTCAAATATCAGACTCACTTTAATGAAAGGAACCTATTGGTTATTTAACACAGGTCAAATAAGATCTTATTTCCTTGAATTTATTTCTCAGTTCCTTATTATATTAATACAAGTGTGATATTAGTTGGTAAAAGTATTGTGAGACACAATTTGAATTCTCAGAACCCTTGTAAAACATGAAGGATTTCTTGGGGGCGGGGGTTATGTTGTTGCAACTTCAATGGACCAACACAAAATTAAGAGTAAATATTTTAATATGCTCAATAAAATTCAGTGTGTAATTTCAAATAAAAAAATCTAGTGTCAATGGCACAAAGTTGCAGTCCAGAATTCTGGAAGCTGTAGAGAGTTGATTCATGGGGATTACTGATGAGGAACCCTTGCAAATTGCAACATTCCTAACTAGCAAGAGACATTTTCAAACCACAAAGTGATGGCACCTAAAGAACAACCTCAGAAGTTATTTTCCAGTGCACATGGGTTGGTCACATGCGAACACACAAGAGTATGCACACACAACATCAAACAAAAAGCTTCAAGATCATATCCTGATTTCTGTATCTAACAGTTTCACATAAAATTGATTATGTATATAAAATATTAGAAGATGAATGTCAATCATGCCTTAAAGCTTCTTCCAATTCTACCCAAATAAAAAAACAGGGACAGTAGATTATAATAATCAGTACATAATACAAATAGCTGCAAAATTAGCTATGATATCAATTACAGATGTTTCACTTCTATTAAACTCTCATGTGTGGTGTTTATGCATGCTATACATAATCAGGTACATGAAGATAAATTTGGCACTGAACTTGAATCAGTTCATAATTCCACATATTTTTATAAGGCAATGGTTAATTGACAATAGGTATGGCCCTAATGAACATGAATTGTACTGAATGAAAACGTCATTTAATCACTATACAAAATTACCATATGGTAACATTTTTTTGTTAATCTGTGTACCTTTTGTGTTTGCTGTTGTGGAGTCACAGGCATGTGAAAGTAGAAAAACACATGCGCATGAAAAGAGGCATAGGATAAACTGCTCTTTCAATTTATGTCTCAATTTATTGAGTTTTGGCATTGCACCAAACATGTTAAGTCCTATCCACTCAAGCATTTGTGCCCAGATGTCCTTCAGTGCAAATTCAACCCATGGAGTCCAATCAGCCCACCTAGAGGTTGTAAGTAATGCATACTCATACACCATAACCCTATAATAGTCACCAACATTTCTCAGTCTAAGGCAGGCCAGCCAGTCATTTCACTTTTCCCATGACACATCTACAATTGAACCTCTGCAGCTACTGCTCATGGAGAATAGTGGGGCAAGGCATTTAGAGAAAATTAATGTATCACTCAATCCTCACCAGTGAAGCTTCCTTATACAATTTGTTAAACAGAGCATGATGCAATAAAAACCATAATGGCTAGGGAGGGTATGCAACCTCTGTGTAATATATGATGCTCCCTTTTATAAGTCACTTGTACTATGCTTATTCTTATCTGATGTAATCTAATTACTAAATTTGTTCATATATAATGTAATTAAATTAGTGAAATTAGAGTTTCGTGAGAGGTTTTACTTTATAATTAAGTTATACAAAAAGTTGAAAAGAATGCTCAACAAATTAAGGTGCATAATTCAATCACAATTAAAGTTGAATAAAACTTCACTGTACTTGATAAACATATGAGCTATGACAGACAGCAATTTTCCTGCATGTTTTATGCTTATTTTAGAAGAAATACATATAAATTACAATGCTGAGAATTATTGCATAAAAAATAAGTTACATACCATTTTGAATACTTATACTAAATAAGGGGAATAACCCTTACTTGATTTAATTTTCTTAAAATGAAGCATTTCTGAAATTGACATGAATTCAAATTTAAACATAAATACAATATAGCATGTAATTTATATCTATACACATATGCTTGTTTATAATGTGTATAATCCTTACTTTCATACATACATATTATGTACATGTGGATACATGTCAGGGAATTAACAAATATGAATGTTTATTTTTTACATTTGTAGAATATTTGTCAACATTTCTTCCATGATTTATTTTAAATCAGATTTTATAACTAACAAAACACCAAAGTTGACAACTTTAAATATAACTGCATTTTGCACATATCTGAGGACATGAAACAATTAAACTTGATAAGAAGAGTAATGGCTTCTCTATTTTCTGCTTTTGTAATATTTTTAATTTAACATTTTTTTTATTTTTTGCAGTTTGAATACAATATAGTTTGATGTTATTAACATTCCGTCTTCTACCTGCACATTCTTACAGTGCCCTGAAATTTGTCTTCATATATAGTATGGCCTATAGTGCCTGATTTGTGAAACTAAATGTCCCTCATTATGGATGCTTCCAGTGAGTCAAAGAAAAATCCCATCCTTGTAACACCATCTCTCCTCTTCCAGAAGCCATTATTGCCAAGTTCATTAGGAAGGGTTGGGATTTCTTCCTCATGTCACCAAGTCTATGTCATTGCTGTGAGTTCAATGAATGACTCACCAGTTGTGTGTTTCCTTGTTTTCATCCACCTCCTGTTCCCCAGGACTGTTCTCCAACAGCCAGACCATGGACAGATGCCTTTATCCCATGCTTGGTTGCACAAGCTTGCCTCGGAACATCAAGCCTAGGCTTATTGACTGCTACTCTGAGAAGGGCCAGGAAGAGAGAGCCACACCCTCTCACCAACCCCTGGATGCTCAAGAGGAGGGCAAACAGAAAGCCAGGGGTAGGGACTATTTGTGTGTGTGTGTGTGTGTGTGTGTGTGTGTCTGGGCAAGTCTCAATTGACAGCATTTCTGTAAGTAAACCTTCACCCATTGCTCTGTAGGTAAGCTAAATAAACTCACTGGTGTCCCAGACTGCAGAAACCAGATATTTATTTGTCCAATAGAATCAAGGGAGGAGGAGCTTGGACATCATTTGTGCCTCATCTTTTGCAGTGATCCCTCAGCCTTGGAAGGGGGAGTATAAACCAATTTTTTTTATTAGAACTTCTTATACTGAGTGAAGAAATATAAATATTTTGTTAATTTTAAAAATCTGAACAATATACACATTTTATGCATATTCTTCCATTTGAAAATAAATCTGGATTTCAGTAATTGAAAATATAAAATACTTAAACTAAAATGTTGATATTAATATTGATCATTCTAGATGATATATTTCACCTATATATTTTTCATCAAATTTTCCATCAAATGTTAAAGAATTAATCTATTTTCTTCAAGTTCACCCATGCTGTTTTGGGTTACTGTATGTGATTAACTTGGGAAACAAACTTTATTTTTAACTTACGTCATATTATAAGTGAAAGAGATTGCTACCAGGTGATACTATATGACAGCAAAATTATAGAGAACATTTGTTTATACCAATCCCAAAGTAATTGTTATACAGTTTTTAATTAAAGCTAATGTGGACAACAGCAATATATATCACCAATTAACTCAGATGCATTACCATTTTATCAGCCTTTAAACCAATGTTGTTTAATATACACATATTTACTTTTACTAAGTCCTAAAACACCATGTATCCTATAGACAGAGTCTGGGCAAAACTGGATACTTTTTGAACTCACGTCAATTAAATATGCACCAACCTTCTCCCACCCCTCCCATCCTTCCAGAGTCACCATTTCAGTCAGTTTTCTGATGCAATCTTTCTGTTGTTGTTCTTTTAATATGCATCCCTCTCCACAAGAAATATTTATAACTGGGATATTGGTACTAGCATCCACATATGAGAGATACCATTTGTCATTTGTTTTTCTGGGACTGTGTTACTTCACTTAACATGATGTCTTCTAGCTCCATCCATTTACCTGCAAAGTTCATGATGTTGTCTTTCTTTACTGCTGCATAGAATTCCATTGTGTACCTTGATTCCACCCTATAGGTATATATAATACAGAACTGAATTGGAAAATGATGTATGAAATACACAAAGCATCAATAAAAAAAGAGAAAAAGAAAAGAATTAATCTATTTTCTAATTGAACTTTAATACTGAATGTTTGATTTATTATTTACTCATTCCTACACTGTGTTTAGATCCAAACTACCCATATTCTCTCATCTCCAGTTTCTCATCTTCTCTCTGTACTTACCCCTTTCAAATTTGTGTTCTCTCTCTATCTCAACTGTCACTTTCATACCTCTCACTACTTCAATCTCTATATTTTAATTTAATACACACTAAGCCATTCAAATCTGTATAATATATTATATATATTATATAGCATATGCATATATATATATATATATATATATATATTAATTTTATGGAGAAACATCAATCTCCTTGGAGACCTTATACTTAGCCGCTTGCACTAAAGAAAATATCTCAATCTCTCCTAGTGCCCATCAAATGTCATGGCTTCTCAGATACAGGTATAACTTCATAAGCCCCTTCTACAACTATGCTTGAATTTTAGATATTTTCACTTTTGCATGTAGTCACTCCTAAGTCCATGTGTGTAACTGTGCAGTTATTTCCAGCAACTATTTAAATTATAAAAGTTGATGGAAGACTGTGAGGGGAAATATGTGCCCTGGTTCATTCTTCTTTAATATAGCATCAGGAGATTCACCACTTGTTGGAGGAAATAATGTGCTGCATTATGAACACCAGGAGAATGTAAGATGAAATATATATTTCCTTAGAATTGGAGGTTTGTATAACTATATTAAGAATTCCAGGATATATCCTTAAATGTGTACTTTTCTGTTTTGCACAAGTGAATTATATAATATTTTTGGGGGGGGTCTGAAAAAAATGTGTTTTAAAAATGCCAAGTATGGGTGCTGGAGAGATGGCCTAGTGGTTAAGAGCGCTGACCGCTCTTACAGAGGACCCGGGTTCGATCCCCAGCAACCACATGGCGGCTGAGAACCGTCTGAAACTCCAATTCCAGGAGAACTCCAGTCCCAGGGGCATCTGAGACCCTCTTCTGACCTCCGCAGCATTGCACGACACAGGTGCACAAACCTGCATGCAGACAGTACATTGATACACATAAAGAAATAAATAAAAAAAATAATAAAAAAGAGATATTAAAAAAAAAGCCAAGTATGGTGGCATGAATAGCTCTGTAATTTAAAGACAACTAGGAAAAATATTAGGATCCTGTATTTAAGTAAAAAGAAAAATAAACAGTTACTAATCTCTCTGAAAATACACACTAATGCTATAAATGAGAAAACTCTATTTTGTAAGCTAGTATCCTTTTACTGCTTTCCAAATAAACTTGCAAATAAGGTAAACTCAATTAAAGTTAATAGAAACTTGAAGTGAGGAAAATGGGAAGTAAAACAAAACACAACAAGTTTGTCTTCTTAAAGAGGTTGCAAAATGATATCCAATTTATTCCTCAGATTATTTAAGATCCAAGAGAGAAAGTGGTATTGTGCATAGTTGTGACCAGTTTTGTATTCTCTGATTCGGTTTATGCTTCCCATGAACCTCATAAACAAGAGAAATAAACAGATTGTAGCAGAGCTTGTTTTCCATTTAAAAGTAGACACACTCATTTGACAAGTTAGTTTTCAACTGTCGAAACAAAGGTGAAGTTAGGTTTTGTACCTATAGGAAAATAAGAAAAGGAGACCTTAGCAATAGTTACAATTTATAGCATTGAATTAGAAGTGCAGTTTTCATCTCTTTATATGTTTATAAATAATTGCATATAGCAAATAAATATTTTGATGCTGATGTTTATTGCTGTATGGCTCTGTTGTAGTGAAATTATTCAGAATAATAATTTCCAGTTACACTCTACAGCTAATTTGAGAGAGCTCTTGGAAATGAGGCAAACACAGTACCCAGGTATAAAATTAACACAAAAAAGTTATAAAGACAAAAACTATTTTGGGGGGTAATTTGAGAAAGAGTCTCCCTGTAGCCCCACTTTTTAGTCCAGGCTGGCCTTGAACCTACAGAGGGATCTGCTTGCCACTTCCTCTGGAGTGCTGTGGTGGCATAAGTCTTTAATCCCAGCACTCTGGAGGCAGAGGCAGCTGGAGCTCTGTGAGTTCAAGGCCAGCCTGCTCTACATAGCCAGCTCCAGGCCAGCTGTAACTAAAGGGAGACTTTGTCTCAAAAGGACCAGAAAAAAAAAAAAAAGCTAATCACACAATTTCTATCAGAAATGAATCCAGCAAGCGATATAAAGAATAAAACCTGGACAGAGACAGTGAGATGCTGGTGAGGCAAGGCAGTGCCTTGGATCTTGGTGGGCTAGACACCTGGCCCGCAGAATTCCCAGCTTGGGCTCCAGACAGGTGCACAGAGTCAGTGACGTACTGGTGAGGCAAGGTAGACCTGCGTTGACTCTTGGGAGCCTACTGGTGCATGGACCCAAGTAGCAACNATGTGTATATTAAACAACATTGGTTTACAGAATCTGATAAAAATGGTAATGCATCTGAATTAAATGGAGATATAATTCGCTGTTGCCCACATTTGCTTTACATAAAATCTGTAGAGCAAGAACTTTGGGATTGACACGTACAAATGTTCTCTATAATTTCTCTGTTGTACAGTATCACCTTGTAGCATTCTCTTTAAGATGATTTATTTCTCTTTTTCTAAAAGCAACTGTGCTCTTACAATGTGAATCCCTTAATGGACTCTAGAATAAACCTACCTATTTTCAGACTTTATACTTTTGGTACGAGGGTGGAGGATGCCTTTTCATATTTTAGAGCAATATAAAATTAAAAGGGAAAATGTGGATCCTGAAATATGATTTGGAAATAATATATATTTTATCTTCAGATGACATGATTTTAGACATGTGTGACATATATTAATGCATATGGTGAGATGATACGGATTGGAGGGAGCAACCACAAAAGAACTGGGACAGGGAATTGACTATAGCAGTAGACTTCTTTCCCCCAAAAATAATCTGCTTTGGGAAAAACTTTGGAAAGACTGAGAAGGGAAAGAGGACATATATGGCAGACTGCATGAACTTGGCAAGGGGAGGGAGGCATGGAGGGGGAAATGAGTCTGGACTGAACTGAGAAGTGATGGATGAAATGCACAAAACTTTAATAAAAGATGAAATAATAAAATTATACACTAAAGAACCAAACACCTCAACAAAAAATTAACTAATTATACTAGTTTTCAAAAGAAGGAAAAAAAATCAATAACCACAATCTTTATTCATCTGAAAGTACAAGTCAACTAGAAGCTGGTCAGCCTATCAGAGGTCACGTGCCTGAAGAACGAAGACACTCTCCCTCATTCAGCAGCACTCAGTGCCAATAGTTCTTCAAGGATGAATGTAAATTCATGAGAACTACCCCCCCCAACGTCCTAGGATTTGGACTGGGTTGATCTTGTGCATGTAGTTAAGCCACTGTGGATTAATATGTACAATGACCCTTCCATGTCTGTTTCACATGCTTGAATTTATGTACGGCTTAATAGCACAAAGTGAAATCAGCAGGTTTAAAAATGAGTACATAAATTTGAGAAGGAATAGTAGGTGTTATTAGAAGAACTGGAGGGGAAGGAGTAGAGTATTAATATAATCAAAGTACATTGCATATTCATTTCTGAACCTCAAACAATAAATTGTAAAATAATAAAAAAGATAAATTGTACTTATATATTTAAAGTGGAAAACCTGTAATATATATTTGAGAATAAAATTCCAATGTGAAAAGGTTACAAAATACTGTACATAAAAAATCTGTCAACCTCAATATTAACAAAAATGATTTATTATTGTAGACATTACAAAATTAATTTTAATTCACTGGTAGACAATAACTTTGACCTAAACATATATTCTGTTATTAGGAATACAATTAAAAATTTTAGGACTTTTGAATCCGTGCACCTATCTTCTCATAACCAGCACTGTTGGAGTTCACGGAATTCACAGTTGAATAAGATCATTACATGGCTAACCATTGCAGACTAGAATTGTTACTATTATTTTTAAGGTATGTGTATATGTGCATGTCTGTGCCCATGAGTATTCGTGCCCATAGAGGAGGCCTTTGAACACCCAGGAGCTGGAGTTACAGGTGGCTGTGAGCTGGTCAACATAGTTGCTGGAAATTGAACTTGGGTCCTCTAGAAGTCAGCAAGTGACTTTAAGGCTGATACCTGTCACTACTAATCATTTTCATTAGAGTTTAAAGGCTGTATTGTAATTAAGCCTGGCTAAGACTCCAGGCTGGGGGACTTACAAGCTCCAGATGTGAACTTACTACTTATTTTGGTTAGTGGTTGTAGAAACAAAATCCCTTCTAAATTTGTGTCCCAATACATATAGATTAATGTAACTCTCAGTCCTCATTACTGAAGTTTCTTTGTTTAGTAGGTGGTGGTTAATTTAGAAACTCAATTCCTGGTCAACATGCAGAGTAGAAATTTTAGTGGAATGAACAGCCACAAATGGTATGTTCATACCAGTGCCTTCCACCTCAAAGTTTCAGGAACTGTTGGAGAAAAAGGGGCAGAAAGATTCTCAGAACCAGAGCCTGGGGGAAACTGTGCCAGGGCACTTGATGGCCACTCATGGACTCATAGCAGCTGTGGTTGTCTGAGCAACAAGTGCACAACACAAGCCATGCAGCATTCTAATATGGAAAGGGAGGAGTTCACGAGATCCCACTCTATACTGAGGAGCTATGAACAGATGATAGCTTCTCTTGGAAAGCATTAGTTTTTGTTTTTATTTTATTTTATTTTTTTTTACATATATCTCCTCTGGTAGCTGGACCAGGTTACAGAACCATAAGTATATAGGTAACATACTTAGTTGCTTGTTTTTGTTTTGTTTTGTTTTATTTTTTTATTGATTCTTTGTGTATTTCATACATCATTTTCCAATTCAGTTCAGGCATATATCCCCTTCCCTTACCCCCACCCCACCCCTACCCATCCCAGATCATGCATTCTGCCATAAGTTTTCTGCATCTTTCTCTGCTTTTTTGTTTTGATTTGTTTTCATTTTTTTTAACAATAAGTGATAATTTGTGAGTACAAGCATCCTTCATGTAAAACCAATTTGCAAGCAGTTGTGCCCAAACCCACACAGCTCATGGGTCCCACCATCCAGCAGAGGAGGCTTGTATGTTCAATCAAGTTGATCAAATGAGTGTCCAGTCTATATTGTAGTTTCACCATTAACCCCAATCACAGCCCTTACATTCTACCACGCTCCCTCTTCCGCAGATTGTTCCCTAGGCTTAGAAAAGGGGCACAGGTGGATGAGAAGCAAAACACTCTACTTTCTCTGGAGCTAATGTCTTGATCTCTAGTCAGTTCTGGCTGTTTTCTTT
>VZQC01005527.1:429069-520927 GCA_009823505.1 Rhizomys pruinosus
TTGTGGTTGTTTTTCTCTCTAATCAGTATTCTACAAACATATACATATATATATATATATATATATATATATATATATATATATATATATATATCTTACACCTATACTAAAATCATGTCCTCTGAAAATAGAATGTATGTTATTTCCAAATCATATTTTGCGATTCACATTTTTCCCTTTTAATTTTATATTACTCTAAAACATGCATGCATATCCTGCACCAATATACCAAAATTATAAAGTCTGAAATAAGTGGAATGTTAACTCTAGAGCCTGTTAAGGGATTCACACTCTAAGAACACAGTTGCTTTTAGATAAAGAGAAATATAACATTAACATTATTCAGGTCGCCTTACAAGTAGATACTTGGTGCTAGCATCCACAAATGAGGGATATATATCCCTGTTTGTTTTACTGGGACTGTGTTACTTCTCTTAGCATATCTTCTAGTTCCATCATTTGCCACAAAGTTCATGGTGTCTGGTGTTGTCTTTCTCTACTACTGCATAGAACTCCATTGGGTAAATGTACTACATTTTCTCTATCCACTTATTGGTTGAGGGGCACTTCAGTTTGTTCCAGCTCTTTGCTATTGTGGAGAGAGCTGCAATAAAATGGCTCTGCATGTATCTCTGTGGTAGGTTGAGTCTGGGGGCTGTGTATATAACCAGGAGTGATATGACCTTGTGAGGTGGTGGGTTCATTTTGAGTCCTTTAAGGGTTCTCCACACTGCTTTCCATAGTGGTTGTAGGAGTTTACATTCCCACTAGCAGTGGATGAGTATTCCTCTTTCCCCACAACCTCTCCAGAAGTTGGTACCATTTGTTTTCTTGATCCTAGCCAGTCTTAAAGGAGTGAGACGATATTTTAAAGTGGTTTTAATATGCATTTCCTTATTAACAATGTTGAACACCTTTTAAGATGTGTCTCAGCCATCTTTAGCACCTCACTAGTGAAGTCTCTGTTCAGCTCTTTACTCCATCCTTTGAATGAATCATTTGTTTTCTTAGTTCTTTGTTTTTTTAGTAATTTATATATTCTGGAAGTTAATGCTCTGTCAGATGTATCAGCGGTGAATGTTTCCACCCCTGCTGTGGGTTTTCTCTTCACTTCATTGATTGTTTCTTTACCTGTACAGATGCTTTTGAGTTTAATGAGGTACCACTTGTCAATTGCTGACCTTATTTCCTACACAGGTGCTGTTTGATATAGAAGTCTTTTCCTATGCCTATGTCTTGTAGGTTGCTGCCAACGTTTTCTTCAATCCCTTTCAGAGTTTTGGGTTTCATGTTGAGGTCTTTGTTTTATTTGGAGTTCATCTTTGCACAGGGTGAGAGTTAGGGTTTTAATTTTATTCTTCTACAAGTGGTGATCCAGTTTTGCAAACACCATTTCCTGAAGATGCTGTCTTTCCTCCATTGTGTCTTCTTGTCCACTTTGTCAAATATGAGGTGCATGAAATTTTATGTGCTCACATTTGATCTTCAATTTTGTTCCATTGGTCTACAGGTCTGTTTTTGGGTCAGTACCAGGCTGTCTTTATGACTATAGCCCTGTAATATAGTTTGAAGTTTGTTATAGAGATCCCCTGACCCATATTGCTCTTTTTCTTTGTGGTTGCTTTGGCTATTAGGTGTATTTGTTTTTCCCTATGAATTTAAGGAAATTTTTTTCCATGTCTGAGAAGAAACTCTTGGGGATTTTAATTGGGATTGCATTACGTCTGTATATTAATTTGGGTAGAATGAACATTTTTGCTACATTAATTTTTCTAAACCATGAGCATGGGAGGTCTTTCCATTTTGTGATGTCTTCTTCAATCTCCTTCCTCAGGAATTTAAGTTTTTGGTTGTAGAGATCTTTGTTGACTTTGGTTAGTTTTTTTCCTAGGTATTTTATTGTGAGTGGGAAGGTCTCTTTGTATTCCTTCTTCATTTGCTTGTTGTTGGTGTAAAGAAAGTCTACTGATTTTTCTGAGTTAACTCTGTATCCCACCAATTTACTGAAACTCTTAATCATTACTAGGAGTTTTCTGGTGGAGATTTTAGCATCCCGTAGGTAAACTATTATATCATCTCCAAAAAGGGATAGCTTGACTTCCTCTTTTCCAATTAGTATTCCTTTTATTGTCCATTCTTGACTTATAGCCCTAGCAAGCATTTCAGCACTATGCTGAAGAGGAGTGGCAGCCTTGCTGGATTCCTAACTTTAAGGGGAATGCTTCTAATTTTTCTCCTTTTAGCATGATATTGGCAGGGGATTTCTTGTGTATGGCTTTGATTATGTTGAGGAATGCTCCCTTCAGTCCGATTCCATTTAGGGCCTTAATCATGATGGGATGCTGAATTTTGTAGAAGGCTTTTTCTGTGTCCATTTAGATGATCATGTGTTTTATTATATTTATTGATTTATGTATGTTGAATGATTCCTGCATCTCTGGTGTGAACCCAATATGATCATGATGGATTGTGTTTTTTTGTGGGTCTGGATGTGGTTTGGAAATATTTTTTGAGTATTTTGTGGCTATGTACATGAATGATATGGTTTATTTTGCTTATATCATTCCCTGGTTTTGGTATTAGTGTGATGTTGGCTTCATAGAAGGAATTTGGGGTATTTTCTTCTGTGTGTATCCTTCTGAACAGTTTGAGTAGTAATGGTTGTAAGGTCTTCTTAAAAGTTTTATAAAACTCTGATGTGAAGTTATCTGGGCCTAGGATTTTTTGTTGTTTTTGTTGTTGGGAATTTTTTTTAATTAAATATTTAATTTCCTCGAATATTTTGCGTCATTTTCCATTGTCAATATCTTCTTAGTTAAGCTTTGCTAATTTCCAGAATTTCAGATATTCATCAATTTTACTTAGGTTTTCAAATTTAGTAGAGTAAATGTTTTTGAAGTGTTCCTTTCTGATTCTATCTTTTCCTTGCCTGTTGTGTTCTTTCCTTTTTTGTTGTGAATTCTATTGATTTGGAGTTGCTCTTTCTTTATTTTGATTAACTGGGCTAGATGTCTGTATTATTCACTTTTCTGTTGTTGTGATAAAACACCATGACCAAGGGAACTTATCAAAGGAAGAGTTTATTTGATTAACAGTTCCAGGGAATCAGGGTCCATTGTGGTGGGAGGCATGGTGGCAGGAGCTGGAGCAGCAAGCCAAGGTTCACATATCTCAATGAGTACAGGAAATCAAGAGAGACTGGAGACTGCAAGGCTTGTTAAACTCACTAAGCCTGCCTCCAGTGACATATATCCTCTAGCTTGGCCACACCTTCTAAGAACTCCAAGAACAGTGAAATCCAACTAGAGACAAAATGTCTGAATATTAAAGCCTATGTGGGGACACTCTCATTCAAACCACCACATTCCGCTCCCTGGCTTCCATAGGCTCATGATCATATAAAATGCAAAATGCATTTAGTCCATACTTAAAAGTCCCCATAGTCTTTACCAGTCTCAATTCTATTCAAAAGTCTATAGTTCAAAATCTCTACTGAGACACAGGCCAATCTCTTAATTGTAAGCTCCTGTAAAATCAAAAAGCAAATTACATACTCCCAACATGCAGTGGAACTGAGTACACATTCCCATTCCAAAAGTGAGGAATAGAGGCATAGTGAGGAAATACTGGACCAAAACAAGACTGAAAACCTGCAGGGCAAACACCATGTCCATTTACTCCATGTGCAACTTCTGGGACTTGACTTCCAAAGGGCTTAGATGGCTCAACTCTTCCAGTTTTGCTTGCAACATACATCTCTTTCTTAGGCTGGTACCACTCCTTGTATGAAGCTCTCCTAGGCAAATATCTCACAGCTCTGGCATCTCAAATGTCTTCTTGGGGTCTCTGCTGCCAACCAGACTTCATGTTCACAGCTTCATGCAATGGCTTATCAAGGCCTTCTTTATGCAGGGACACCCCTGCTGCACTCTGCCTGACCTTGGCAGCTCTCTGAAACCATGGAGGAAGAACTGAAGACCCCTTCACTCTTGCAAATTTCATGCCTTTAAAGCCAGCGCCACGTGAATTAAACTGCCAAGTTTGGCTGCAAGTTTGGGATGGAACCTGGCCTATTTCAACCACATTGGCAACTTGTCTCTGCCCTGAACTTGTTGGACCAGAAAACCCTTGCAGTATTTTCCTTTCAAAAGTTGGAGAATTAGCTGGGTGTGGTCTTGCCCTGAAGGTACTATTTCTGTTGTATACTTCTAAATCTCGAGGCCCCTCCTTAATTACTTTAATCTCACTTTTTCCATTGTTTACTTTGATCATTTTAATCTCCTTATCAAAAGGAACCTCTCCTTCACATGCCTTGGCCCCACCTTTAATCTTCTAGTGTGGTTTTCAAATCCAAACTGTACATTCTGCATTTTTTCTGCCCCATCTGCTCTTCTTCACTATAGATCTGTACAATATTCATCATTAATAGCCACACCACCATTTTTGCATTAGGCTGTCTTGAAATATCCTCTGCCAAAGATATTAGTCCATTGCTTTCCAACTTAACATCAGGCAAGCATTTGGGCTGTGGGCAAACTGCTGCCAGACTCTTTATCAAAATATCCCAGTTGCTGCCTAAGTCTTTATTTTCCTCTGGAACTACATTTTTGGCAGCAGTGCTTTCTCCCAGGCTTCTAGTAGAATGGCCCATTAAGCTCTGCTTACAGTAGTCAATAGCTTTTCTAGCCCAAATTTCCAAGGTCTTCCACATTTCTCCAAACATCCACATGGTCAGGTTCTTCACAGACAACAGCCCTCTCTCTGGTACCAAATAACTGTATTAGCCACTTTTCTTTTGCTGTGATAACACCATGACCAAGGGAACTTATCAAAGGAAGAGTTTATTTGAGCTTACAATTGACAGTTCTAGGGAATCAGAGTCCATTGTGGTGGGAGGCATGGTGGCAGGGGTTGGAGCAGCAAGCTGAGGTTCACATCTCTCAATGAGCACAGGAAGTCAAGAGAGACTGGAGACTACAAGGCTTGTTAAACTCACTAAGCCCGCCCCCAGTGACATACATCCTCCAGCACGGCCACACCTTCTAAGACCTCCAAGAAAAGTGCCACCAACTGGAGACAAAATGTCTGAATACTTAAAGCCTATGTGGGGACACTCTCATTCAAACCACCAAAAGGTCTATCTTGTTTATCTTTTCAAAGAACCAACTCTGGGATTCAATGATATTTTGTATTGTTTTCTTCATTTCTATTTCATTGATTTATTCTCTGTTTTTGTTATTTCTTCCTGACTGTTGGGTTTAGGGTTCATTTATTAATTGTTTCTCAAGTGTTTTAGCTGGATATATACTATATATTATATATATATCTATATTATATATATATATACACACTATATGCACCCAGGTGAATCACCTTCTGTCTTTTTTTTAAGTTAATTTTTATGAGCGTATTTCATACCACATTTCTTATTCAAATTTAGACTCATTCCCCATCCATGCCCACCCCTCATGCCTGCCCACTCCCTGCCAGAACTCAGAGCTCATGTATTACATATATGTTAAGTCCTGTCTTGCATCTTTTTCTCAGTCTTTATAACCCTTTTGGTGCACAAGTTTACTGTTTTAGTCAGTTCTTTGATTAGGTTTTTCTCTCCTTTTTGTGTTCCCATTAATATATATTCCAAAATAGCATATACACTTCACACATAAATCCAAATTACAATTTCTGAAAATAAACTCAGGGGAATTCCAAAAACACATTTAGAGATTCACATTTTAAAGTAAATTGCATGCAGGTAAAAAGATGGGATAACTTTATATATATATATATATAATATATATATATATATATATATATGCATTATGCATGTATATTTGCATGTTTGTATGTGTATACATACAAATAATATACAAATATACATGTCCTAACATATCTCTTGAATTGGAGGGATTTTTTTTTTCTTTCTTAAAAGATGTCATATTTTCCTTAAGGAAATGCTCAAATGTTCTTCCTTGCATCAATCCTGCTCTTTTGCTCCACCTTGGGATCTTTCCCTCCCATGGTCCCTCAAAATGAAGTCCAGTAAGCACACTCCCTGTGTTGATCCCCCTGCACTAGCCACTGTGATACAGCCCAGATAGTCCAACAATGACATTCTACACTCTGAGGAGGCTGACATCCCCTTAGCTGTTTAGTCCATAAGCTGGGTATTTCAGTGGTCCCCATCTGGCATTGAAGGTTTGGAGTATTCTTGTAGAGATATGAGTCCTCAGTTCATATTATGAGGTTAAAAATCTGTGTCTCATGCTTTTGAGGAGTGCCAAAAGCGATGGCATCCACAGAGTAGACATACTTGCCAGCAAGAATTGGAGATAGGCCAAACAACAGTGCTCTCTTTTTATTCTTTTTGTCGTTTTTACTAAGATCTCAAGTTCTGTGTCTGCAGTACAGTTTCTCTGGTCTTACTGATTATTTTTGTCTGGTTGTACTTTCCTTTTGGCTTAAGGCCACACATTTTTCCTGGATTAGCCAAGGTTTTTGTTTTCTCAAGGTCAGTTGAGGACCTGGTCCTCAGGTGTCACTCAGGTCCTGCTAGACCAGGCTTCCTTTTCTGAAGCATTAGTCACTTTTCCTGTCTTTAGACTGGACACTGGCTGAAGTCCCATCAGTGGCTCTCCAAGAACTCCCTGAACAGAAAGACTGGTGATCCACATCTGTAGGACATTTCAAGAGGTGCCCCCATATATAATCCCCTAAGACTTGGGAGATCTCTGAGGGCAAGGAACAAAGTTATCTCTTCAGTCCCTAGGCCAAATTGGTATGGGCATTAAATATGGTTGTTAAGCACCCAGAAAGGCTAAGTTGTGCCAACCTATTACGCCTATATTAAGATTGTATCTTTTGGGAACAAATTGTATGTTATTTCAATAGCATATTTCTTGATTTGCATCTTTCCATTTCAGTCCCATAATACTCTAACAGACGCACAGGTCTCCTCCATCATGTACGAAAACCTAAAGTCAGAAAATAAGTGTTAGGTCATCTGTAGAACCTGTTTAGGGATCCAAATTGCCAGAGCATAGTTGTCTTTAGATCATGAGGAATATAACATTAATGTTGTTCAGTTTGTCTTACAACTAGGTACTTGGCACTAGCATCCGTAGATAAGGGATGCCATTCAACTTCTATTTTTCTGGGTTGTGTTACTTCACCTAGCACAAAATCGTCTAGTTCCATCCATTTACCTGCAAATTCCATCATGTCATCTTTCTTTACCAGTGCATATAACTCCATTGTGTTGATGAACCACATTTTCTCTATCCACTCTTTGATTGGTTGAGGGCCATTTGGGTTGCTTCCAGCTCTTTGTTATTGTGAAGAAAGCTGCAATAAACATGGTTGTGCATGTATTTCTGTGGTAGGAAGAATCTGATGGATATATTCCCAGAAGTGTTATGGCTGGGTCAGGTGGTGTGTTCATTTTGAGTCTTTTAAGGGTTCTCCGTACTGCTCTTCATAGTGGTTGTACAAGTTTGCATTCTTACCAGCAGTGGATGAGTGTTCCCCTTGACCCACACCCTCTCCAGTAACTAGTATCATTTGTTTTCTTGATCCTTGCCAGCATTTTCGGGGTGAGATTATATCTTAATGTGGTTTTAATTTGCATTCCCTTAATTATTAGCGATGTTGAACAATTTAAGAAGTTTTTCAGCCATTTATATTTCCTCACCTGTGAAGTCTCTGCACAGCTCTTTACTCCATCTTTTGAGTGGGTCATTTGTTTTCTTACTTCTTTGTTTTTTGAATAGTTTATATATTCTGGAAGTTAATGCTCAGTCGTATGTATCAGCAGTGAAGCTTTCCTCCCACTCTGTGGATTTTCTCTTCACTTCCCTGATTGTTTCTTTTGATGTACAGAAACTTTTGAGTTTAATAAAGTCCCACTTGTCAATTGTTGACCTTATTTCCTGAGCAGCTGCTGTCTGGTTTAGAAAGTGTTTTCCTACACCTATGTCTTGTAAGTTGCTGCCAACTTTTTCTTCTATCACCTTCAGAATTTTGGGTTTCTGGTTGAGATCTTTGATCCATTTGGAGTTAATTTTTGTACTGGATGAGAGGTAGGGGTTTAATTTTATTTTTGTACAAGTGGTGATCGAGTTTTGTCAAAACCATTTGCAGAAGATGCTGTCTTTCCTCCATTGAGTCTTTTTGACCCCTTAGTCAAATATGAGGTGGCTGAAATTGTATGTCCTCAAGTTTGGACCTTCAGTTTTGTTCCATTGGTTGTCTTTCTTTACTGCTGCATAGAACTCCCTTGTGTAGATGTACCACATTTTCTCTATCCACTCATCAGTTGAGGGGCATTTGGGTTGGTTCCAGCTCCTTGCTATTGTGAAGAGAGCTGTAATAAACATGGCCATGCATGTATCTCTATGGTGGCATGAGTCTTGAGGGTACATGCCCAGGAGTGGTATGACTGTGTCGGGTGGCAAGTTAATTCCATGTCTTCAAAGGGTTCTCCACACTGCTTTCCATAGTGGCTGTACAAATTGTCTTTATAAAGTTTGGTGCACCAGAATTTTGTGCATATATATTCATAATTGTGAAATCTTCTTGGTGAATTTTTCCTTTGAATCAAATGTAATGGCCTTCTTTGTCACTTCTGATTGATTTCTTTTAGTTTGAAGTCTATTTCATCTGCTATTAAAATAACAACACCTGCTTTCTTTTTGGTACCATTTTCTTGGAATATTTTTTCCCTCCCTTAGCTTTAAGGTGATGCCTATCCTTGAAGGTAAGATGTGTTTCTTTTTTTTTTTTTTTTTTTTTTTCTCAGTATGTCCATACAATTGGGTAATTGGTGCATTTTGTAAGTATCTATGTCCAAATTTTTGAACCAACCCCAGTTTCCCATAGTCCAGTTGGAGAAGCTTGTATGTCACAGGCATGTTGATCAGTTAGGCGTCAGCCTATATTGCTGTAGTCTCACGATTCACCCCTATCTCTCCGCAGCCCTTACAATCTAACATGTCTTCCTCTTCTGCAGTTTGTTCCCTGGGCTTTGGGAAAGGGCACAAGTGGGTGAGAAGAAAACAGTCTAATTTCTTTGGAGTTGTCATTTGGACTCCAGTCTGTTCAGGTTGTTTCCCTTCATGGGGTGACAGCTTTTCACAGTGATACCCTTTTCAGTCATACTAAAAAAGCACAAGCTATTGGATGCACAGGCATTTAAGCAGTACCAATTATTATGTCAAGTTAAGCTGTGAGCATAGACACAGATGCTTGGATGGTATGCTAATCCGCAAACTGTGGTTTCTCTATAAAGGGTGACAAGTTCTTATTGTGGCTTATAACATCTCCTAACCACTAGAGGACATAAGCTTGTGGCATCCGCTGGGAGTTATTCCTCCAAGGAGAGAGCTAATAGCCAAATAGATTTGGGATATATAGAGACACTTGGCTGCCACTGTTGCACAGTATCTCCAGGCTGTTGAGGTGTAGCTTATATTGAAGGAGGAGTCTTGCTTGTCTCAGGGAGACCAATATTTTGCTGTATTGCTTTAGTGGCCTTTGGTAATGCTCTCTGGCATTTCAGAGGCTATATATTCATAATTGTGAAACCTTCTTGGTGAATTATTCCTTTGATAGAAATGTAATGGCCTTCTTTGTCTCTTCTGATTTCTTTTTCTTTGAAGTCTATTTTGTCTGATACTAAAATAACAACACCTGCTTTCTTTTTGGTACCATTTGCTTGGAATATTTTTTTCCATCCCTTCGCTTTAAGGTGGTGCCTATTCTTGAAGGTAAGATGTGTTTCTTGTAGACAGCATATCGTTGGATTCTGTTTCCTAATCCAATCTCCGAGTCTATGTCTTTTGATTGGGGAATTTAGTCCATTAATATTTAAGGTTATGACAGATAGGTTTGTGTTGCTTCCTTTTGCCTTATTATCCATTTGTGGTTTGGGATTCGGTTTCTACTTCTGCAGTTATGCTTTTATTGATTTCTCTTTCTAGGTGTCTGGGTTTGGATGCTCCTTTCTTCTGTTCTTTGAATTGCTTCAAGTATTATCTGAAGGGTTGGTTTTCTGGTCATGTATTCTTTCAAGTTGCTTATGTCATGGAAAGTTTTTCTCTCTCCTTCAACTATAATTGACATTTTTGCTGGGTATAGTAACCTGGGTTGGTATCTATTGTCCCTTAACACTGGGAATGCTTTGCTCCAGGTTCTTCTTGCTTTCATAGTTTGTGTTGAGAAGTCAGTTGTAATTCTGATCAATTTCCCCTTATAGGTCACTTGTTGTTTTTCTCTTGTGGCTTTAAGGATTTTGTCTTTGGTTTGGGTGTCTAGTATTTTAACTATGTTATGGCTTGGAGAATTTCTTTTCTGATCTTGTCTGTTTGTAATTCTATGTGCTTCTTGTATTTGTATTGTTTTGTCCTTTTTTAGTTTGGGGAAGTTTTCATCTATTATTCTGTTAAAGATCTGATCAATACCATTCTCTTGGGATTCTTCTCCTTCCTCTATTCCTGTGATACAGAGGTTTGATCTTTTCATAGTATCCCACAGTTCCTGGTTGTTCCATTTTTGTGTATTTTTAAATTTTTCATAATCTTTCCTTGAGGTTTGTAGTTGTTCTGTGTTATCTTCCAGGTCTGATATTCTTTGTTCTGATTCCTCCATTCTGCTTCTGAGGCTTTTTCCATTCCTTTCCTCTTGATTGGATGAGTATTTGATTTGCTTTTTCATTTCCTCTTCTGATTTCTTTAGTATTTATACCTTTTGGAGCTTCTCAATCTCTTCCTGTAGCTCTTTGCTTCTCAAGTTGGTTTCCTTATCTTTTTCAGCATGGGATCTTTTCAGTGTTTCTACTTCCTTCCGGAGCTTGTCATTCTCTCTCTCTAGGTCCTTCTTGAGTTATTCATTCTCTTTTCTTAGTTCTTTGATTTTTTTATAATCTTGTAGTTCTTTAAATATGTTCCCAATTGTGTTTCTGCTATCTGTGTCCTGGGGCATTCCCAGAGGGATCCCACTGCAGGAGTCTTCCACAGGGTTAGTAGAGCTTGGCGTGGGAGTATCCTGCCCCTTTCCAGTATTGTCTCTTCTTCGTGATCCTGGCATATGGGCTTCTCCTTGCCTGTGTTCCAATGTGAGTCCTAAATGCCTCTTTACTGTGTTGAAGGCTTGCTTTGCTTGCCTCCTTCAGATGCCTTCATAATCCTAGTTGGGGGGGAGGGGCTCTTCAGCCCGTGCCCTGGTACCTTCCTCTGGCCTCAGGAGATCTTTGGGAAGGAGTCCTTGTGTTCCTTCTTCAGTTGCTTGTTGTTGGTGTAAGGAAAGGCTACTGATTTTTCTAGGTTAATTTTATATCCCACCACTTTCCTGAAATTTTTAATCATTTCTAGGAGTTTTCTGGTGGAGGTTTTAGCGTCCCTTAGGTAAACTATCATATTGTCTGAAAAAAGGGATAGTTTTACTTCTTCTTTTCCAATTAATATTCCTTTAATATCCTTTTCTTGCCTTATTGCCCTAGCCAGTGTTTCATGCACTATATTGAAGAAGAGTGGTGACAGGGGCAGCCTTGATGGGTTCCTACATTTATGGGGAATCCTTCTAACTTTTCTCCATTTAGGATGATGCTGGCTGTGGGTTTTTTATATATGGCTTTGATTATGTTGAGGAATGATCCTTCCAGTCCAATTCCCTCTAATACTTTAATCATGAAGGGATGCTGGATTTTGTCAAAGTTCTTTTCTGCATCAATTGAGATGATCATGTGGTTTTTGTCCTTCAGTCCACTTGTGTTTTATTATATTTACTGATTTTTGTATGTTGAACCATCCCTGCATCTCTGGTATGAATCCAACTTGATCATGGTGAATGATATTTTTGATGTGTGTCTGTATACGTATTGCAAGTATTTTGTTGAGAATTTTTTCATCTGAGTTCATTAATGAGATTGGTCTGTAGTTCTCTTTTTTGGTTGCATCTTTGCCTGGTTTTAGTGTTAGAGTGATGCTGACTTCATAGAAGGAATTTAGGAGATTTCCCTATGCTTGTATCCTTCTGAACATTTTGAATATTAATGGTTGTAAGTCCTCTTTAAATGTTCTGTAGAATTCTTCCGTGAAGCCAACTCGACCTGGGTTTTTTTAGTTGGGAGGACTCTTATTACATTTTCAATTTCTTCATGTATTATGGGTCTGTTTAAGCTGTCAATCTCCTCTTGATTTAGCTTTGTTGTATCCCCAGATTGCAGATATTCATCCATTTCTCTTAGGTTTTCAAATTTAGTAGAGTATGTGTTTTTGAAGTATTCCTGTATGATTGTCTGGAACTTTTTACTGTCTGTTATGATATTTCACCTTTCATCATGAATTCTGTTGATTTGGACTTGCTCTTTCTTTCTTTTGGTTAACTGCGATAGGGGTCTGTGTATCTTGTTTATTCTCTCAAAGAACCAACTTTTGGACTCAATTTTTTTTTTTGTGTTGTTTTCTTTGTTTCTATTTCATTGATTTCTGCTCTGATTTTTGCTATTTCTTCCTATCTGTTGTGTTTATGGTTCATCTGTCATTGCGTCTCGAATGCTGAATGCATTTAGCTGAAGTGTTAGCTCATTTATCTGTGCTCTTTCTATTCTTTTTTTGTTTTGTTTTTGTTTTGGCACCCAGGGCTATAAACTTCCCTCTTAGGACTGCTTTTAAAGTGTCCCATCGGTTTTGTTGTGTTGTACTGTCATTGTCATTTAGTTCCAAGAATGCTTTTATTTCTTTTTTTATTTCCTCCTTGACCCATTCTTTATTCAGGATTTAGTTGTTTAGTCTCCATTATTCCTCTATGTAGCTGGGCTTATCCTAGTGTTGATATTGAACTTATTGCACTCTGGTCTGATAGAATGCATGAAATTATTTCAATGTTTTTTGTATATGTTGAGGTTTTTCTGTGTCCAAGTATGTGGTCAATTTTGGAGAATGTTCTGTGGGGTGCTGAGTAGAAAGTATATTCTTTGGTGCTTGGGTAGAATATTTGGAAGATATTGGTGAGGTTCATTTCCTTTATTGTCTTGTTCAGTTCAGATGTCTCTATGTTTATTCTTTGTCCAGTTGATCTGTCCAAAGGACTCAGTGGGGTACTGAAGTCCCCTACTATGAGCGTGCTGGGGTTAACTGTGACTTGAGATCTGTATAGTTGTATTTACAAAGGTTGGTGCACCAGACTTTGGTGCATGTATATATATTCATGATTGTGAAGTTTTCATGGCTAATTTTCCCTTTGATATGGATATAAAGGTCCCCTTTGTCTCTTCTAATTGCTTCTATTTTGAACTCTATTTTGTCTGATATTAAGATATCAACTCCTGCTTTCTTTTTAGTACCATTTGCTTGGAATATTTTTTCCATCCTTTCTCTTTAAGTTGAGCCTATCCTTAAGGGTGAGATGGGTTTCTTGTAGTCAGAATATCAATGGATTTTGTTTCCGAATCCATTATCCCAATCTATGCATTTTGATTGGGGGGTTTAGCCCATTGATATTTAAGACTGCTTTTAAAGTATCCCATAGGTTTTGTTCTGTTGTATTGTCATTTTTGTTTACTACCAGGAAAGTTTTTATTTATTTATTTATTCCATTTCCCATTCCTTATTCAGGAGTGTGTTCTTGTAGATAGTAGGTCTTTTCCTGGTGGTGATATTGAGTTTTATTGCACTGTGGTCTTTATTAGTCACTTTTCTGTTGCTGTGATAAAACACCATGACCAAAGGAACTTATAAAAGGAAGAGTTTATTTGAACTTACAATTGACGGTTCCAGGGAATTAGAGTCAATTGTGGCAGGAGGCATGGCGGCTGGACCAGCAAGCCGAGGGTGAGGGTCACATCTCAAAAAGAGCACAGGAAGCAGAGAGAGGGTGACTGGAGACCACGAGGCTTGTTAAACTCACTAAGCCTGCTCCCAGTGACATACTTCCTCTAGCACGGCCACACCTTCTAAGACCTCCAAAAACAGTACCACCAAGTGGAGACAAATGTCTGAATACTTAAAGCCTATGGGATACGGTCATTCAAACCACCACATTTGCAATTTTTCTCTGCCCTGGACTTGTTGGAGTAGAAAACGCTTTCAGTATTTTCCTTTCAAAAGTTGGATTAGCTGGTTGTGGTCTTGCCCTGAAGGTATTGATTCTGTTGCTTACTTTTAAATCTCAAGGCCTCTCCTTAATCACTTTAATCTCCTTATGAAAGGGAACCTCTCCTTCACATGCCTTGGTGAGCATAAGTCCATGCTATGGAGCCCATGCATAACCTCTATCTCTGCCACCATGACCACTTTATTCATGGGCCCATTGAGCAACAACAGGGATAGCTGGAGAAAGAGGCTGACTATCCACAGAATGAGTCATCCAATCTACTTGATTATTAAACTCATCCTCTGCTGAGATCACCTTTGATGAGCATTTACATGAGACACAAGTATCTTCACATCCTTTGATGATTCAGAGAGCTTTATCCACATACTTCTTCCCCAAATGTCTTTCTCACCAATTTTCCAGTCATGCTCCTTCCAAGTCCCTAACCATCCAGCCAAACCATTGGCTACAGCCCATGAATCAGTATATAATCGAACCTCTGGCCATTTCTCCTTCCAGGCAAAATTCACAACTATGTGCACTGCCTGAAGTTCTGCCCACTGTGAAGACTTTCCTTCACCAGTGTCCTTTAGGGTTATTTCAGAAATAGGCTGTAATGTTGCAGCTGTCCACCTCTGGGTGGTACCTGCATAGCATGCAGAACCATCAGTAAACCAGGCCCTAGTCTTCTCTTCCTCAGTCAACTGATCATAGGGCAAACCCCATGAAGCTATAGGTGAATGCTTAAGCACAGGAGGCATTGTAGCAGGAGTGGGAAACATAGGCATTTGGGCAACTTCATGTAGCTTGCTTGTGCCCTCAGGGCCTGCCCACTCCCACTTCCACCCCACTCCTGGTACCAAATAACTGTATTAGTCATTTTTCTGTTGCTGTGATAAAACACCATGACCAAAGGAACTTATAAAAGGAAGAGCTTATCTGAGCTTACGATTGATGGTTCCAGGGAATTAGAGTCCATTGTTGTGGGAGGCATGGCGGCTGGAGCAGCAAGCCAAGGGTCACATCTCACAAAGAGCACAGGAAGCAGAGAGATGGCTACTGGAGACCACAAGGCTTGTTAAACTCACTAAGCCTGCCCCCAGTGACATACTTCCTCTAGCATGGCCACAACTTCTAAGACCTTCAGAAACAGTGCCACCAACTGGAGACAAATGTCTGAATACTTAAAGCATATGTGGGGCACTCATTCAAACCACCACATGGTCTAATAGAACGCATGGAATTATTTTATTGCTTTTGTATTTGTTGAGATTTTCTCTGTGTCTCAGTATGTGGTTCATTTTGGAGACTGTTCAGTGGGGGCTGAGTAGAAAGTATATTCTCTGGTGTTTGGGTGTAATATTCAGTAGATGTCTGTAAGGTCCACTTGGAATAAAGTAGTGTTCAATTCAGATGTTTCTCTGTTTATTCTTTTTCCAATTGATCTATCCAAAGGGCTCAGTGGGGTATTGAAGCCCCCAACTATTAGTGAAATGGGATTAATCTATGCCTTAATGTCTTGCAGGATTGTGTTTATAAAGGTCAGTGCACCAGAGTATAATTGTGAAACATTCACAGTTAATTGTTCCCTTGATATGCATGTAATCACCCTCTTTGTCTTTTCTGATTAGTTTTACTTTTAGATTTATTTTGTATGATATTTGAATGGCAACTCCTGGTTGCTTTTTGGTACCATTTTGCTTCAAATAGCTTTTTCCATCCTTTCATTTTAAATTGGTGTCTGTCCTTGAGGTTGAGATGGGTTTCTTGTAGACAGCATGTACCTGGATTCTGTTTCCTAATCCATTCTCCCAGTTTATGTCTTTTGATTGGGGAGTTTAGACTATTAATATTTAAGGTTACTATTGAGAGATGTGTTTTTCTTAATTTCAGATAATTTTCTGTTTGCATTCTTGGTCTAGTTTTGTATTTTCAAAGTTATATTTTATTAATTTCTCTCTCTAGCTGTTTGGGGATAGTTTATCATTTCCTCTGACCTCTGAATTGCTTCCAGTATTTTCTGAAGGGTTGACATTTTGGACATCTTGTTTATGTCATGGAAGATTGTTCTTTCTCCTTCATCTATGACTGACATTTTTTTTGATAATAGTAATCTGGGTTGGCATCTATAGTCATTTAGTACAGGGAATGCATTTCTTATGTTCTTCTGGCTTTCATAATTTGCACTGAAAAGTCAGCTATAATTCTGATTTGTTTTCCTTTATATGTAACTTTTTGTTTATCTCTTGTGCCTTTCAGTATCTTGTCTTTGTTTTGGGTGTCCAGCATTTTAACAATGAAATGGTGTGGAGAATTTCTGATGTTATCCATTGGGATTTCTATGTGCTTCTTTTATTTGCATGTGTGTGTCTTTTTTCAGTTTAGGTAATTTTATTCTATTATTCTGTTGAAGTTCTGACAAATACTGTAGTCTTGGGATTCTTCTCCTTCCTCTATCCCTATAATGTGGAGGTTTGGTCTTTTCATAGTGTCCCACATTTCCTGATCCACTCCTAAGTTTCTTTTTATTTTTCATAATGTTTGTTTGAGCTTTCTAGTTTTTCCTTGCTATCTTCCAGGTTTTATATTCTATTTTCTGCTTCATCCAATCTGTTCCTGAGACTTCCTCCTCTCCTTTCCTGAATGTTTGATTTCCATTTTCATTTCATCCTGTGATTTCTTTATTATTCCCACTTCCTTTTGGAGCTTGTCATTTTCTTCTCCTTGCTTTGCTGGTTATTTTCCTCTTTCATTTCAGCATGGGATCTTCTTAGTGTTTGTATTTCCTTCTGGGGTTTCTTTCTTTCCCTCCTAGTTTCTTTCAGAGTTTGTAATTCTCTCCCTCTAGTTCCTTCTAGAGTTTGTCATTCCTTCCCTCTAGCTCATTCCTTAGTTTTTATTCTCTTCCTTTAGCTCTCTGATTTGTTCTTTACATTCTTCCATTTCTTTGATTATATCTATGATTGTTTGTCTAAGATCTGCGTCCTGGGTTCCTTCCAGGGAAATCTCATTGTAAGGATCTTCTATAAGAGTGGTAGCATTTGGTGGATTTTTATTATATGCTTTTCCCATCCTTCTTTTTCTTTGTGTTTTTGGCATGTGGGTTTGTTTTATTGTTTGTGTTCTGGTGTGAATCTCAAATGTTTAATCGCTGTATTGAAGGCTTACTTTGTTTATTTCCTACAGATGTGTTTGTTGTCTTCTCCTTGGTTTCTGGAGGGCAGGTTGTGCTAAGTTTCCAGCTTTCATTTTTGATTATATTTTGGAAGGTTCAGCTAGCTCTCCCCTTTCTGTTCTGGGGGTTCTCTAGAAATCCAGATGTAATAATCAGGCCAGTTCTTTGCCTAGAGTGTGTACCTGCTTTATGATTGGGTGTTGCTACAGCTGTTCTCAAAGGGATACACTCACTGTACCTCAAGAGGTTTGGGAGTGCCAGGTTGCTTGTGTCCTCTGGACCTGGTGGGTGTCCAGCTGGCTGGGTGTGGCTGGCTGGCAGGTAGCAGGCCATACCAAGGGCTGTGATGAGACTACCTGGTGTCACGCTCACCTAATCCTCAGGTGCCACACTGCCTCATTTATCTGGATATGGTAGCTTAATCAAATTATGTCATCTTCTAAAACCCCAGTTGGAGATATGGTGAGGTTTACAGTTAAAATCAATCTATTCAGTGGGTCTCTTCATCATTCTCTCTGTCTCCGCTTCTCTCTGTCACTCTGTCCCTGTCTCTCTGTGCCTCTCTCTGTGTGTCTCACTGCCTCTCTATACCTCTCTCTTTATGAACTTCTCTCTCTGACACACACACACACACTCAAACACACACACTCACACATGCATACACACATGCACACACACACACACACACACACACACACACACATACACATACAAACATATACACAGACAGGAATACTTAAAAGTAGCAGATGGCATGTTGAGTAAATTTCTGTGGAGAAATGTGAGGGAGGAAAGGTGGTGAAATAAGTATTTTTCCTCATAGAAACATATGAAAGTGTCAATTTTATACAAAGAGGATGCTTTTCCAAACAGGAATTATATTTTATCTATATCTCTACAGTTTAAAGATCTACTAAACATTTGCTACAGAAGCCTGGAGGACTGAGTTCATCACTAACACCTAGAGCCAGGCCTGGTGGCACAGAGGCCAAAATCCATTCCTGGGGTGTGGAGAAAGAAGGATCTCTTAAGCTTGCTGGCCAGTCTGTCCAGCATACTAGGTGAGTTCCAGGCAAGTGGGAGACCCTGTATCAAAAGATAAGATCACTAGCAATGGAAGAAGATATCTGAGACTTCCAGGCATATTCACAAACATATGCACACAATGTACACACACACACACACACACACACACACACAAACACACACACAAACACATACACAGGAAAGCACATGCACATAGCCTGAACTAAAATACGAACAATAAAAAATAGCAGATATCAAATTTCTAACTAAGTACTGATTATGAAGGTACACTGCATTAGTGAATCATCCTCTTTCATTGTCAGTTATTTTAAAACAAAATCAAAATTACCTTTAATGACTTTCAAAATGCTATTTTCATTTGAACCTTAGAGAAATTTGTACAATGTAATTTTATCATATTCAGACCACCTCCCACAAAACACCTCTCCACCTCCTCTCAGACCCACCTCTACCTTCCTACCCACTTCATTTATGCACTCTCATTTTTTGCATTTTTATTGAATTTTGAGATGTTCATACAATATAGATTAAATTTTCATCTCTCTCCCCATAATTATTCCCCACTGTATTGCTCTGCTCTACCTATCTATCTATCTATCTATCTATCATCATCATCTTCTATCTATATCTATCTGTTTATCATGTAACTATTTGGGCTAGGTAGTATTATTTATGTCCCCCAGTACATTTTCTGTGGCTGGATGGATTATCTAAGTTTACAGAGAGTCCCAACCCTTTAAACAACATCACTCATGGGCTGAGGAGATAGCTTAGTGATTAAGAGAACTGGTTGTTCTTGCAGAGTATCCAGGGTCACATATCATACCCCACACATGGTGGCTAACAGCAGTCCATAACTCCAGTAACAGAGTAACTGGCAGCTTCTACTGACCTCCATGGGCAATGAACTAGGAGAGCACTTACACACATGCAAGTGATATATACATACAGATGAAAATTAAAGTAAAATAAGATATCTTTAAAAATAAAACAGTTTCGGGCTGGAGAGATGGCCTAGCGGTTGAGAGCACCGACTGCTCTTGCAGAGGACCCAGGTTCGATCCCCAGCACCCACATGGCGGCTGAAAACCATCTTTAACTCCAGTTCCAGGGGAATCCAGCACCCTCTTCTGACCTCCGCGGCATTGCACTACACAGGTTCACAAACCTGCATGCAGACTGTACATTCATACACATACAAAAATAAATACAATATATTAAAAAAATAAAATAAAACAGTTTCATTTCTCCTCCTAGCAGCCATCAACTGGAAAAAAAAAGTTTCTTGGTGTGGATTGATGTTTCTTACCCTCTTCCTAGTGGCTACACTAGAATTTGGTCTGATTGTGCATGCTGACACCATTGCTGTGAGTGCATATGATTAGCAGCTGTCTACATGATGCTGTTTCCTTGTGACCATCCATCCCTAAGCTCTCTTACCACATTCCTACCTCTTCTTCTGTGATGATCCTTGAGCTTTCATTGGCAGAAATTTGAAACAACTGTCCAGTTCATGGATAAACACTCTACTGAGTCTAGTCCTCTGCATATCAACCAATTGTGGGTTTAGAGTTAATAACCATCTGCTGCAGAAGAAAATGTCAATGATGAGATTTAAGTGTTGCAATTATGCTCAATGTAGAGATTTTATTGAAGATGTGTCATTTTGGGTGAGGGGTAAAATGTTCACTTGTCTGTATATATGAAGATACTTATTTAGAATAAAGACATTTCATTGGTCTAGGGATGTTGGAAAAGTTTTTTTTCTTCTTTCTCTATAATTTACGAACTCTCCAGCAATGTGAATATGGCTATGTTTACAGTACTACATATCAGTTGTCTCCCACTGGACAATCCTTAATTTCAATTAGATAGTTAACGATTACCCCCATGATATAAATGTCAATACTGCAACAATAGTAACAGTTTGCCCATCTAATCATTGCTGTTTATTAGGTTTCACATTTGCTTAGAACCTTTGATTGGTTTCCTTGCTTGGCAACTTGTATAGTGACTTTTGATGCCATGGCAGCTAATCTTCATAGAAGAGGCTTCCTGGTCAATTAAAGCTCCATCACTTTAAGTTCTGTGTCCAACATCTGCCTTGTATTCATGAATAGGGTCTTCCCTTCAAGTTTTGGGTAGTATTCAAGAACTTTAGGTAGTAATAGCAGTGTTATTTGTGAGGTCCTTGGAATATCTTGAGTACTGTGTCCAACGTGTTCCTCATATTCATGAATAGGGTCTTCACTTCAAGTTTTGGGTAGCATTCAAGAACTTTAGATAGTAATAGCAGTGTTAATTGTGAGGTCCTTGGAATACCCTGAGTACTGTGTCCAACGTGTTCCTCGTATTCATGAATAGGGTCTTCACTTCAAGTTTTGGGTAACATTCAAGAACTTTAGATAGTAATGGCAGTGTTAGTTGTGAGGTCCTTGGAATACCCTGAATAACAAATGGAAGTTTTTTCCTGTCTATCACTGTGTTTTGTGTAACAGAGCATTCAACTAGACATATGTAATCTTTTGATTTACTGTATATTTTCCAGCAGCATTTTGAAAATGCCTGTCTGGCTTTTATAACATCTAAGGATTAATTGTCTCTCTTCTCTTTTCTTTGTATAAACTTCTCTACTCGCTCCTCAGATAAAGTACCCACCTTTATCCCATTATCCACATAACAACCCCTGTACCCTATTATGTCATGTAAGTGTTCTTGGGTGTGGATCCATAACCTGAATCCTGGCCAGCCTGTGTGCTATCACATGATTAAAGAAAACTGACTCTCCCTCTTCTGGCCAATATGCACTGACAATAGTTCCTTTGGCAGTCTTGAGACTGCTTACCTCTACCAGTGAGCACACAATGCCAGGGATATTCCTGGCTTGAGCTTGCACAGGGGAGAATACGCAATACAAATGTCTCATTGAGAGCCAAGAATTCGGCAATTCCTTCAGTTTTTTTTTTCAAAAAATTAATTTATTATTTTTATAAAATATTTTACTGAAGTTTTATGCATTTCATACATTTCTTAATCAATTTTAGACCAATTCCACCTCCCTTACCCTCCACTCCACCACAGCTCATTCATTTTATCATTCTTGTGTTGCATCTTTTTCTTAGTCTTTTTTAATTTTTTAGAAACAGAAGTTTACTGTTTGGGGCAAAATTTTATTGTTACACTCAGGCCTTTGACACAATCTTTTTTGTTGCTGTTTTTCCCTCCAGTGTGTATTGCTCCAAAATATGCATATATACATGCCCCAAATAATATCAAAATTATGACATCTGAAAATAAGTTATAGGTTAATTCCAAAATATATTTAGGGATTCACATTTTGATAATATAGTTGTATGTAGGTAATGCAGCAATATTATTTTTCATTCATACATTACATAGAAAGTTGATGAATAACATCAGGTATTATATTTTAACAAAAGCAAAGAAATAAAAAGGAATTATTCAGTTTGCCTTTAAAGAGAGGTTTAGTGGTAGGATCCACAAATGAGGGACACCATACTTTGTTTTTCTGGGACTGTTTTACTTCACTTAGCATAATGGCTTCTAGTTTCAATCATTTACAGGCAAAGTTCATGATGACAACTTCCTTTACACTGCATAGAATTCCATTGTGTAGATTTACCACATTTTCATTATGCACTCCTTGGTTGAGGACACTTGGGTTTGTTCCGTCTTTTTGCTATTGTGAAGAGAGCTGCCATAAACATGGATTTGCATGTATCTCTGTGGTAGGATGAGTTTTGTGTGTATATACCCAGGAGTGGTATGACTGGGTCAGGTGGTAGGCTCATTTTGAGTCTTTTAAGATTTCTCCATACTGCTTTCCATAGGGGTTGTATGAATTTGCATTCCCATCAGCAGTGTATGAGTATTCCCCTTTCCCCCACAACCTCTCCAGCATTTGGTATGCTTTGTTTTCTTGATCATAGCTAGTCTTACCGACTAAGATGAAATGTTAAGGTGGTTTTAATTTGCATTTCCTTAATTATTAGGAATGTTGAACTGTTTTTTTACATGTTTCTCAGCCGTCTTTACTTCTTCATTTGTGAAGTCTCTGTTCAGCTCTTGACTCCATCTTTGGAGTAGGTCATTTGATTTCTTCCTTCTTTGTTTTGTGAGTAGTTTATACACTTTGGATGTTAATGCTCTATCAGTGTGTTACTGTTGAAGATTTCCTCCCAATGTGTAGGTTTTCTCTTAACGCCATTGACATTTCCTTTGCTGTACAGGAGCTTTTGAGTTTAATGAAATCCTACTTGTCAATTGTTGACGTTATTTCCTGCACAGCTGCTGTTTGATTTAGAAAGTATTTCCCCATGCCTATGTCTTGTTTGGGGGGCTTTTGATCACAGTTTCATATTCCTACTTTATTATGGGTCTGTATGAGCTGTTGATCTCTTCCTTTTTAAGTTTTGAGGAATTCCATGATTTCAAATATTCATCCATGTCTCTTAGGTTTTCAAATTTAATAGAGTATACATTTGTTAAATATTCCCATGTGATTGTCTGAAACTTTTAGCTATCTGTTGTGATGTTTCCCTTTTCGTCAGTTTTATTGATACATTTTTATTATAACAGACTCATCCTGAACTCTTTACATACTCTCCGTAGCTGCAATCTTATATCAGGAACTATATTCCTCCCTGCATAATATTCAAATCATAAAATCATAAGGAGTTTCTTAAATTTAATATGTAACTGATACATAATACATTTAGAAATTTGAAAAATTCCATATTAAATAATGTTATGATATTGACTAACACATTATTATTATTTTATTTGTTTGAGTGTATTGTTTTCATGTATGTAAGTGAACCTGTGTCATTAAATCCCTGCATACTTCAGGAAAAGGAATCACACTCCTCTGGAACTGGAATTATAAGCAGTGCCTGAATATGGGTGCCGAGAATCAAACCTGGGTCCTCTGCAAGAGCTATCAGTGCTCTTAACAACTGAGCCATCTCTCCAGCTTCATAAAACATGTTATAATATTACTGTTCCATTTATTTTGTATTTAATATATGAATTATAATATAACAGTTTAAGAATCAAATATTTAAATTCTGAAACTTCAAAAATAACTTGTCTCTAATAATGTTATAATTAGACATTCAATTATCCATATGTTAAAATATTTTATGATGTTTCCCTAAATGAGAAAATAATTACTTTTTAAATTGTACTATAAAATGTCTTTGAACATTATATCTACATTAAAATTAATACTAGTTCCAATACATTTGGCAAATAAAAATTAAATGACTTCTTCCTTCCTACCTGATTGGGGTCTTAATTTTTATAGATATATTGACTTTAAGTGGATTAAAATACCATATTCAGGACATGCAGGAATATTGTAACTATCCATTTATATAATATAATCTCTGAGGCCCTTACTTTTCAGGCAAAAGCAATAATAAATGTAAAGCGAATTTGTATTTACCAGTTAATATTAAGCCATACATAATTTGCTGATCCATTTAGAGCAAACATATTTAGTACCCATATTGCATATATTCTAAACATTTCATTAGGTGAAAAAATAAAAATGACGGGGCTGGAGAGATGGACTAGCAGTTGAGAGTGCCAACTGCTCTTGCAGAGGACCCGGGTTCCATCCCCAGCACCCACATGGCAGCTGAGAACCGTCTGTAACTCCATTTCCAGGAGAACTCCAGTTCCGGGGGAATCTGACACCCTCTTCTGACCTCCACGGCATTGCACGACATGGGTGCAAAAACATACATGCAGACAGTACATTCATATAAATAAATAAATATTAAAAAATAAATAAAAAATAAAATGACTTTAGACACTAACAGAATGAGGTGATACAGATGTGGATAGAAATTATTTGTTAAAGTGAGAGATCAAGGCCTGAGAAATACTTGCTTCAGATGTACTCATGATCTAAGTTCAGATACTGTTTTTTTTTTATTTATATGTGTATAAATGTAATGTCTGCATGTAGGTTGGTGCACCCATTTCATGCAACGCACCGGAAGTCAGAAGAGGGCGTTGGATTCCCATGGAACTGGAGTTAAAAACGGTTCTTAACCACCATGTGGGTGCTGAGAATTGAACCCGCGTCCTCTGCAAGAGCAGTAGGTGTTCTTAATCACTGAGCCATCTCTCTAACTCCAGATACAGGTTAACAGTGTAGACTATTGAATTTTAAAGATGATTTTTAGTTATAACTTGAAGAACATAGAGGTTGGCAGATAATGTTGTAAACCTAAACATTTTGTCCATGCAGGAAACTTCTGAGAAGAAAAAATATGATTAGTAATCAGGATTATACTAAAGAACATGTATAATCTGGATAAATTCATGTTAAATATGATGTAACATCTTAGTTTTTTCCCCCTTGAGAAGTTTTGCAGGAAAAGCCTCATGAGCGGGCAAACCTATATGGCATGGAGGTGTTCTAAAGCTACTTTTGAATGTAGCTGTCAGACAAGTAACGCTTGTTTAGCTATGAATCTCTAAAGTAATTTTCCAAAGTGTTATTATGACATTCTTAGCTAATTATTTCCACTTTGTCTTTATTTTTAGTTTCTAAATAATTTTCTCTTCTATTACTGGTTTCTGGAATAATTACCATGGCCATTTTGTGAAAATAAATAAATAAAACCTCTAATGCTTTTAATTTAATAGGAGACTAATGGGATCAGCAGGCTCTCCTGAGTACTACGATTTTTGTTGTATTCTTTTAATTACTCATAATAAGTTCTTTCTTTTGGGAGATAATAAATTAGTAGCTTTCCAACACAAATATGTTCTCAAAAAATGAGCACACTAGGTTTGCTTGTGCTTTACTTGTTGGTAAAACTTATTTAGCTGAGTTAAATTTAACATTATTTAGCTGAGTTAAATTTAACATTTTGTATCATTGGTGTAAATTTCCCAATATTATTAACTTTTTGTTCATTTTATATAATAGATTAATACATGTTAACCAAATTTAGACCCCTCCCCTCTGTCAACATTATAGTCCCACATGCCACATACTACCCCTCAGATTTCAGATATTCTGTCACATATGTTAAGTCCTATCTCATGGAGCATTTGTACCCAAATGTCTTTCAGTTTAAGTTCATCCTCTGGACTCTAGTCACCATAATGAATGTCACACTGTTAAAGGTCTACTCTTCCTGACCCTACAATAATAATTTTTCAATAGTTCCTTAGCTGGGGTAGGGGCCTGCTGGCCATTCTCAGAAAAAAATATCCTAGCATAGAATGGATGTCATATGTAGCAAAAGATATTGAAAATGTTGTCTACAGTCATCTATATCTATCTATTATATATTGTCATTGAATGAGAAACAACCCCATATGCCCATTATTGAACTCTGTTTCCTCAGTAGATGGTGCTTTTTGATAAGGTTATGGAACCTTGAGGAAATTGAGCCTTGTCAGAACAAGTATGCTACTTGTGGAAGGCTTTGTGTTTTTACAGCCTGTTCGCAATTCCAAATTCATTCATATTCTCTCTCTATCTCTCTGTCTCTGTCTCTATCTTTCTCTCCTCCTCTTCTCTTCTCTTCTCTTCTCTTCTCTTCTCTTCTCTTCTCTTCTCTTCTCTTCTCTTCTCTTCTCTTCTCTTCTCTTCTCTTCTCTTCAGTATAGTCGAAATATAATTTGCTGGACTCATGTCCCTGATGCAATTCTTGCCTAACCTGAAGAAATTTGTCCTTTGTGTAATTGTAAACTAAATTGTAATTGTAAGCTTTCTTCTCCTAAGTTCTTCATTATCAGGGTAACGTATCTATCTTCAATAATCTACCTTATCAGTCTATCATCAATCTATCATTTGTCTGTAACTCATATCATCTCTCTCTCTCTCTCTCTCTCTCTATATATATATATATATATATATATAGATAGATAGATAGATAGATATATATATATATATATATATATATCTATATATCTATATATATATATATATAGATATATAATTGATCTTTCTTCTATCGACCATCATCTATCATCCATCATCTTAATAAATCTAAAACATAAAGGCACATAACTGTCCTGTTTAATGAATTAAAATATGTACATCATTACATGGGTAAATGAGACAGATATCATAGATGCTAAACTCTCTAGGTCATAATCATTCTCAGTTAAAGTTTCTTCCGTTCTACCCAAAGAAAATACTAGCTCAACTTCTAAGCCAACTGACATATAAACATCTAAAAATGCATTTCTTTGTAAAAGAAATTGTTGTGCATATTTTCATTTGCTGTTTCCTTTACTAAATATTATTTGGACTTTCAAAAGTGTAATGTAGAGTTTTTGATGTATAAATTTGTGTGTCGGTGCACATTTGAGAATTTACCTATTACTGTTCCATTCATAAGTAAAGATAGCCTGCATCTCACCCACATCCCACTAGGCTTTGATCTTCTGGCTCAAAGTGTCCCTACTGTAATTACCACTGGTTCAGGGTTCAGGACAAGATGGATAGAAACAACTCCTCTGCTTCTTTCTTGCTGAACTCATTCAAATTAAACAATTCACAAGTAGCCTGTCTCACATTACCCACTTATCAAAATGAGCTGCTCTTTGAGCTCTAGTCTGCTGTTCCCCAGTCCCTGGATAAGTCATTTGACCTTAACAGCTTCCCTTCTCTCCCTGCAGATCCTACGCTGAGGACCCAAAGCAAAGTCTTCTTTCCTTTACCCTCAGACTGTGCCTTATGTCTCATAATCCAAATAATCATTAGATCTCCTCGAAACTACACTTACGGACAGGCCTATTTTAAATATTATTAATTGGTATTTCATATATGAATTGCCAAATTACTCTGCATGTAAGCTTTGACTATATTTTAGTGATTTTTATTTCAAACACTTAAAAGTAATTTTGCTGAGTACTTTTTAAAATGAAGCATTCAGATACATTTACCTGTTAAGTCATTAACATAAATCTTCTGGTTTCCCAAGGTAGGGTTTAACTAATTGTCAATTGCATAAGTGGAAGGCCATTGGTACTATTGCTCCATACCACTTTTGTAAATAATTCCTTTAACTGAATAGTTATTTGGGGAGTAGATATTGTTATTGCAAACTGAATTTAAGTTTCCTCTCTTGATAAGTTTCAAAATCTAAGTTAAATTGTATATCATGTATGAAATATCATTTTAGTTTTTTAAATATTTTGTTTTCATGCTTATGTATGAAAGATCAAAAATCTTAGTCTCTGCTCAAAGGCTTTAATTGGTCTTATTCACAGAAATTCCTCCCTCTAAACAGATTATCCTAACATTTCACTTTAAACTGAATAATGGGTAAACTGAACAAAAAATCGTTTTAGTATAAAATTTGCTTTTATAGTCTAAGTTTAAAGAAATACTTTCCTGTACCAAGTTCATGAAAATATTTTCCTATAGTACCTTCCAGAATTTTTATTGATCTCTTTACTTGAAGGTGTCTGGGCTAAAATAAATATTTGTTGTTCTACTATGTCATAAGTTGTACTTACTTTTCTTTTGTTGAAACAACTCAGTCCCTTTTTTGTGAAAACATATATTTTTAAATTCTATATAATGACTTTTTTCATAAAGCAAATGCACTTACATGGATTGAATTTATGTTTTTAACTGTTATTAACATATGATTTCATATTTGTTTTAAATTTATTACATTTCAAAGGAAACACTTTATGTGATCTGATATCTAATAATGTAAGCCAATAAATTTTCTGTATCCTAGGATTCAGTTTATTATCTCTGGTAGTTTCTATGCATAATTGTGAATATGTTTTGTGAAACATTATAAAAACACCATAGATGATTTCAGAGAATTATATTATAGCAATTGAAAAAGTTGGAAATATTTTTTCATTGTGACAGTATTGATATCTAAAGAAAACTATGATACGTAAATTTTAATGACTTATTAACATGCTTTATATAATTCAACTTGAATATTCCACTAACTTAAAGGTGACCAATTCAAGGATATGGAGTCTGGAGTCTCACATTCTTTCTATACTGGCCAGTTTGGGGTTTCTGTTCACCTCTTGCAATTGGGGGTTTCTCTGCTGAGAATTTGAAGATGATTTAATCTATAGATGTATCAATATATGTCTTAGGAATTATTTAATACTGCATCTGTTCAGAAAATAAATAGTATTAGATCTTCCCCTATGACCTTGATCCTTAGGAGAAACATGTACATAGGCCTGAGATCAATGATAAGTAGGTGTGGCATCTTAAGAAGTAGACATTAAATCCAGTTTTGAAAAGTGACTGCTTTCTGCAATAATTTTTGGCACACTATTACACAAGAAGTGATATATTACAAGCCAACTTGCTGAAGAATTCACTAGTCTAAACTAGGTAATATTAATGAATATTATTTCTTCTGGTAGCATGTATAGAACTGTCCAAAACTAGGGAAGTTAGCCAAGAGAGATGCAGCTTTGAAATTAGTACCAGCTTGATTTCTCCTCTTTTTCTCTATAGCTCTTGTATTCAGCGTTATCAACAGCAGCATTACCTTCTCTTGAAAGTAATGTGGGTAACCAAGAACAGGGATAATGGCCAATATTTTTTGAGAGTCTATGAGACAACTGGTCAACAGCTTCAAAAGATGGAATACATCCCTGTCGTGAGTCTTTTACTTGGGTAGCCCAGGGTGTCTGATAGAGGAAATATCCTCCTGATATACAGCAACTCATTGTAATTTCTTTGTATAAAGTATGTGTGTACACTTTAAGTAGTTTCTATGGTGGTAGATTTCCACATGACTTTTTCTAAAGGAATTCAGTGTTATCAAACGCCCTACTATGGGCTGCTCTCCCATTCCCCACAACTAACCCTCCTACAGTTTTATTCCCCAGAATCCTTTACATTATTGCATCCCCTCACCCCTCCAACGAAGACCCCATACTTTGCCATTTATTGTTTAATACCCTACCTGTGTTTTCCAGTTGACGCATACGTATCCAAGAAGTCATAGCTAGCATGTAGCTACAAGAGAGAACATACATTTTTCTGTCTGAGTCTGGGTTACCTCACTGAGGAAAATTATTCCTAGTTCTATTTCCTGCAAATTTCTTTATATTATATTAAGTGTATTTGAAAACTGAATGATCTTTCAGTGTGTAAATGTACCATCATGTTTTCAGTTGTTTATCTTCATAGACATCTAGAATTCCTATTTTTTTTAATTCCTGACTATTGTGACAAGGGTAGCAATGAACATGGATAAACAAGAATATCTATAGTAGGATACATGGTTCTTTGAGTATATGCTCCCAAGTGCATGAACCAGATGGCAGATCAATTTCTAGCTTTCTGAGGAATGTCCACAGATTTCTAAGGTGGCTGCATCTGTTTATTCTTGCACCATCAGTGGCTAAGTATTCCCCAAATCATCTCCAGCATTAGTCCTTGTTAGTTTTGTGAATCTTCATGATTCCAAGTGGAGTAAGTGAAAACACAGTGGTTTATTTCCTATTTCTCCATTTACTAAAGATGTTGAACATTCCCATAAGTGTTCCTCAGCCATTTGCATTTCATTTTTTTATTTTGAGAAATCCTTCTCTATAAACTCCTCATCCCATTTTTAATTGGGTTGTTCATGTGTTGTTCCATTTGTGTTTCGTTTTGTTTTGGTTTTATATTGTTTTCGCTGTATTCTAGTTATTAACCCTCTGTCAGAGGTAGAGTTGGTTAATATTTTCCCATTCTACAAGTTTCTTTTTCACTCAAATTGGTGTGCTTTTTGGATTCATTTGGTCTCATCTTTCCATTGTTGGACTTAAGGCTTATATTATAGCAGTCCTATCCTGAAAGTTCTTTCCTGTGCCTATAAGTTCCAGTGCATTCCCCATTTTCTACTTCATCTGATTCAGGGTACTATGTCACATGTTGCGATCCCTGATCCATTATGGAACTGTATTTTGTCCATGGTATGAGATAGGGCTGTAAATTCATTTTTCTACAGGCCATTCTCCAGTTTGAATATCTGTTGGACATGCTGTCTCTTCCCCAGTTTATCACTGTGTACTTGTTTGTGGTTCCTTAGTCAAAAACTGTGTGGCAGTATAGAATGGATTAAACCTGCATCCTTATTTTTATTCCACTGATCAGTGTGTGTGTTTCTCTGACTATAATATTCTGTTTACTATTATAACCATCTAGCAAAAAAACTCAGCTCAGAGATCATAATCCACCTAAGAGTTATTTTATTGCTGTGATTTTGGGAGGTATATTCAGTTTATATATTTTAATATGAAATTTGAGAATTTTTTCCATTTCTATGAAGAATTGGGTTGGAATTTTAGAAGATATTGCATTGCATCAGTAGCTTGCATTTGGAAGGATGGATGTTTTCATGATATTAATCATATTTATCCATGAGCATGGGAGGTCTTTCACCTAGTATGACTTAAATTTCTTTCTTCAGAGTTTTAATTTTGAATTATACAATTTCTTCTCTTCCTTAGGTTGGATTACTCAAAGATATTTATGGATTTTGAAGCTATTGTGAATGGAATTGAGTTCTTGATTTCTCTCTTAGTATGGATGTTGGTGTACAAAATTTTATTGATGTGGAGGTGTTAATTTTATATCCTGCTGTATTTATTAATGCAGTCATCAGTGCAAGTTTTCTTTTGGAGCATTTAGTCTTTTGTGTAGAGAAATTTAATGCCTTCAAATAAGTTTACTTGGATTCCTTTCTTTCCAGTTCATATCCCCTTTAACACCTTCACTTGTCTTACTGTTGTAAGACTTCAAGATCTGTATTGAACAGGATGAGGAGAGTATGCTTTTCCTGAGTTTAATGGGGATTCTTTCAGTTTTTCTCCATTTAGAATGGTATTGGTAAAACAGTCCACTCTCTCTGGAGCTGTTGACTTGGACTCTGGTCAATTCTGGCTGTTTCCTTTCATGGGCTGACAGTTTGTCCAGGAATAACCTTTCGATCCTACTAATGAAGAACAAGCAATTAGATATATAGGTATTTAGGCAGCACTAATAGTTATGGTAGGTTACTTTAGCATAGACACATGTTTGGATATGTTAATCCATGAATTACAATTTTCCCCCCTGTTAAATATGACAGGGTCTTACTGTGCGTGCTTTATAACATTCTCCTAACTGTAGGAGGATGGTAAGCTTTGTGGTAGAGAGAGTGGACTGTTTTACCTCTCATCCACCTGGCCCATTTTCTAAGCCTAGGGAACAACCTGCGGAAAGAGGGGCGTGGTAGAATGTAAGGGCTGCGATGGGTGAATGGTGAACCACAGCAATGTAGTCTGGACACTCATTTGATCAACTTGATTGAACAAACAACCTGTCCACCCCCACTGATGGTGGGCGTGGGGGTTTGGGCACAACAGCCTGCCAGATTTAGGGTTTTTTGCTGATGAAGGATGCTTGTACTCATGGATTATCACTTATAGCTAAAAATGAAAAAAAAAACTGAGAGAAAGATGCAGGACAGTTATGGCAGAATGCATGACCTGGGATGGGGTGGGGGTGGGGGGGGGAGGGAAAGGAAAATAAGCCTGACCTGAATTGGAAAAAATGTATGAAAAGCACAAAGCATCAATAAAAACTGATTTAAAAAAAAATAAAGTATCCCCAAGCATAGCATTATGACATATGACAGTATTTCCAAAGAAGAAAAATTCTTATACTTTGGGAATCTTTCATTTTTAGATTGTAGCAGATACTTCTTACCATCTAGGGCTGGGGTGCAGTTCAGTGGTAGTGTGCTTTCGGTCTGCAGAGCTACGAACAATAAGCAGTCTGCTTTTCTCACTATTCCACGGGCTTAGAGGAGAGATTCCTTCTTAGCCTCACCTTAACTACACAGAGCTGGCTCTCAATATAATTTTGGCCAAAGCAATCTGAAGGTTGGTCTGTGGGAGGGTTTCATATAAGTTTTACTCTTTTTTTTTTTTTCTGAAAAAAGATGCAATAAAGTCAATTTGATTCTAAAAAAAAAATAGAATGGTATTGGTTCGTGAATTTGTGTATACTACTTAAATATGATGATATAAAGGTCCTACATTCCTATATCATTCATGACGTCTATCAATAACGGATGACAGATTTTGTCAAGGGCATTTATTTTCTGGATCTAATGAGCTGATCATGTATTTTCTGTCTTTGGCTTTATGTGGTTGGTTACATTTATTGATTTATGTGTGTTAAATATCTCTGCACTTCTGGGATGAAGTCAACCTTCATAATGGATAATCCCTCTTATATTTGATTAGTATTTTATTGATGTTTTCCATCTATGTTCATAAAAGAAATTGGCCTATAATTTTCTATTTTATTGGGTCTTCAGTTTTAGTAACTGAGAAGTGCTGACTTCATAGCAAATATTTTTCAGTATTCTGACCTTTTCTCTTTTATAAGATAAATTGGGGAGTGCTGGTTTTCAGTCTTATTTAAAGGTTTAGTAGAATTTGTAACACATCCTCCAGGTGCTGCATTCTATTTTCATGGTGATGTTTAACATTTGAATCTAATGTATTGGTTGTCCCAGGTCTGTATATCTGTGTAAATTATTTAGGTCATGTGGATTAGCTTTGTGGGACATATATATATTTCTATTAGATTTTCCAGTTTAGTAGAATGTAAGGGGCTTTTGGTAGTTTTGAGACAAGGTCTCCCTTTAGTCCCAGCTGGCCTGGAGCTCCCTCTGTAGACCAGGCTGGCCTTGAACTCACAGAGATCCACTTGCCTCTGCCTCTGGAGTGCTGAGATCAAAGGCATATACCACCATGCCTGGTGAATTTAAGTTTTTGATGTATGTCCATACAGTTTCCTGGCTTTCCTAAGGGCCTGCTTTTATTTTGTCTTTCTGTAACTGAATTATTAGTTTGATTCTTCTCTCTTTTGGTTAATGCCCTGTCAGTTTTCTCAATCTTAAAAAAAAGAAATCTTTGTTGTATGGATTCTTTCTGTTGTTTTCTTTGTTCCTATTTCATTAATGTGAGCCTCATTTTTCATAGCTAGCTCTACCTGATCTTTTCATGAGTTTCTTATTCTTGTTTTTCAAAGATTTCAGGTGCATTATTAATTAATTCTCATGAGATGTTTCTAATTTTCTGATGTAACTAAAGTTATATATTTTTCTCATAATATTGCCTTCATTTGGTATGTTGTATTTTCATTGTTATTTAATTCTAAATTTACCTCTTGATTTCTCACTAGATCCATTTTTATTTATTAATCAATGTACTGCTTAACTTATATGTGTTTGTGTACTTTTTCCCATTTTAAATTTAATGATATCATTTATTTTCCTTTATGGTCAGATAGAGCAGAGGGAGATATCCAGTTTTCCTAAATGTGTGGAGGCTTGCTTTCTGATTTGTGGTCTATTTTGGAGAAATTACCATGGCCTGATCAGAAGAAAGCATCCTCTTTGCTGATTGGTTGGAATATCCTTAGATACTTGTTAGGTCCTTTGATTAATAATACTTATTAACTCCAGATTTTCTCTGTTTAGGTTTTTATCCCAATGACATTTCTGTTGGTGACAATGTGGTACTAAAGTCACCTATTATGTTACCTATTATGTTGGAGTTAATAGGTGATTTTATATATAACAGAATTTATTTTTAAATATTTTTAAATTATTTTTATGTGTATTAGTGTACTGTCTGTATGTAAGTTGGTGCATCCTTGTTGTGCAATGCTGAGGAGGACAGAAGAGGGCATCGGATTCCCCTGGAACTGGAGTTAAAGATGTAGGTGCTGGGAATTGAACCCAGGTCCTCTGCAAGAGCAGTAGGTGCTCTTAACTGCTGAGCCATCTCTCCAGCTCCAACAGAATTTCTTTTATGAAATATTTTGCCCTTGTACACTTATGCATAAGATTTTAGTATCTTCTTGGTGTATTTTTTCATTAATGAATGTGATGTGACCTTCCCTGTATCTTCTGAAAGGTTTTAGTTTGAAGTCTACTTTGTTCAGATTATAGAAAGACTAAATCTACTTTTATCTTAGATTCAATTATTTGGAGTAACTTTTATTCTCCTTTTGCCCTAAGGTGAATTGGATCATTATCAATGAAGTGTGTTTCTTCCAGGAAGGGGATTGATGGATCCTGCTTTCTAATCTAGGCATCTAACCTGTATCATTTTACTAGAGAGTTGAGATCATTAGTATTGAGGACTCATTTTTTGTTTTTGTTTTCGTTTTTTTTTGTTGTTGTTTGTTTCTTTGTGGGGTTTTTTTTTTGGTCTTTTTTGAGACAGGGTCTACCTTTAGTCCCAGCTAGCCTGGAGCTCATTTTGTAGACCAGGAGGGCCTTGAACTCACAGAGATCCACCTGCCTCTACCTACCAAGTGCTAGGATTAAAGGTGTGCTCCACCACGCCTGGCTGGTAACTTTCTTTTGTTTGACATTAACAACTAAGAGTTTTGGTGGATATAGCAGCCTGGGCTAAAATCTCTATTATTTCATGACTTTAGGAAATTGTTAGAAGCTCTTATGACTTTCAAAGTCTCCATTGAAAAGTCAGCTTTTAAATATTAAATTTGACATACTCTTTCCACTGCCTTTACACTTCAGCCTCCCAAGCTTAGGTATTAGTGCAAAAGATGGGGAGAAAAGACTGTAAGAGTCATTCCTGTCAGATGACCACAACACACAGAGTTTTCGGAAAGCTCAGAAGAGAGTCATATTATCTAACATCTGTAGTGATGTGCATGCCGCACAAGTATCCCATAAGTGAAAGCCAGACATTTATATGTATATCTATATTGATCTCTCTAGATAGATAGATAGATAGATAGATAGATAGATAGAAAGCTAAATATATATACACATGTCTTTGTGTGTACATATTATATAGAGTATATGACAACATATATGGCATGAAACTTGAAAAATTAAATAAAAAAGGGAAAAATATAAAATAAAAAATCATACTTATTTAAATATACAGATTATATTAATATAGACAAGTTTGTTAATTCAGTTCTGTTTAAAGTATTTAAAGTTTTATGATTCTTAGAGCATGCCAATGCATGACAGTAGACATTCTTAGAGCATGCCAATGCATAACAGTAGATATTCTTAGAGCATGCCAATGCATGACATTAGATATTTTGTATAAAATGTAAAGAACCATGCGCAAATTTGATCTTAAATTAGTATTTGATTTTAAGCATATCATTAGTTAATATTTTAGCTTATCATTATGTAATATTTGATTTTAAGCACACCATTAGTCAAGGAATTAGAGTGAAAGAATTTGGAGGATAAGAGAGAAGAATCCTTATTCTATTTTATCCAATAAAACATAAAATAAAATTTGGGATAACATATATAATAGTGCTTAAAATCATCCACTTCATTATTACATAGAATTTGGTATAAATTATATCAAAATTAAATATAATTTTTCTGTCTGGTTATTTCTTCCTTTCCAGATATTCACATCATTTATGTTGTTGATTTTGTTAGATGGATGCTACTTTATGATGCTATTTTGTTTTATTTTAGGTTTAAATTTCTCAGTGGTGCAGGTAAACTCTGAAACTTGGTGCAGATCAGAAACCCCAAGGCCCTGATTGGTCCCTGGCTCCAACTTGGCTCTCATATCGGCTTCTGGAGGAGTGCAGCAAAGTGCAGGTGTATGTCCTGGCTCCACCTCAGCTTCCTTCTCTGCTTCAGCTAGGGTGCAGGTGAGCACCAACATTCTGTGGAGAAGCAGATCAGAGACACCAATGCCACTCACAGGTTCCCTGCACATGGGCCAAATCAAAGCCCCACACCACAGAAGTTAACAGAATAAAGAGCAAACCTACCACTCTGGTTGATACATGGAGGAACCAGTCCTGCATATTAACATTTGAGATTAGCACCCAACAAAACAAACCCACATGCCCCAAACACAACGAGAAAACAACAACATGGGAAAAGCTCATAAATAATCCACGCTGAGCCATACCAGTCCTATAAAGATCCATACAAGGAGATCTCCCTGGAAGAAAACCAAGACCAGGATCTTAGAAGAACAATTGCAGACATATTCAAAGAAATCAAAGAATATAAGAACAAATCATTGAACAATAGGGAAAGAATGAAAAACTCAAGATGGAACTAGAGTGACAGAATGACAAACTCCGGAAATAACTAGAGGGAGAGAATGAAAATTCTGGAAGAAGTGAAAACACTGAAAAGATCCCACGCTGAAATGAGAAAAAAAGAAACCGACCAGTGAAGCAAGGAGCTATAAGAAGAGAATGACAAGCTCCAAAAAGAACTGGAATTACTAAAGAAATCATAGGATGAAATGAAAAAGGAAATTCAACACTTATCCAATCAACAGGAAAGGATGGAAGAAAGCTTCAGAAGCAGAATGGATGAAGCAGGGAAAAAATATATCAGACCTGGAATATAACATGGAACAACTATTATGCTCAAGTAAAGATTATGAATTTTTTTAAACCAAACACAAGTTTGGAACAACCAGTGAATGTGGGACACTATGAAAAGACCAAACCTCCACATCATAGGGATGGAGGACAGAAAAGAATCCCAAGACAACGGTATTGATCAGAAATTCAAAAAATAATTGAAGAAAATTTCTCCAAACTGAATAAAAGACAAACCTATACAAATACAAGAAGCACATAGAACACCAAATAAACAAGGTCAGAGAATAAATTCCATGCAGTACACAACAAACACTTCAGAAAATACTCAAAGCAATTCAAGGTAGAGAGGAAAGAGAAACTACCCCCAAGCAAATAAAAAAACAAAATAATAAAAGGATAAATGTGGAAATACAAACCTAGACCAAGAATGCAACAGAAAATAATGTGAAAGGAAGCAACGCATATCTCAATAATAACCTTAAACATTAATGGTCTAAACTGCCCAATCAATGCCATAGACTGGGAGAATGGATTAGGAAATATAGTTCATATATATGCTGTCCACAAGAAACCAATCTCTCCCTCTAGGACAGACACAAACATAAAGAGAAGTGATGGAAAAAAATATTCCAAACAAATGGTCCCTAAAAGCAAGCAGGAGTTGTTAATGTAATAGCAGACAAAATTGACATCAGAGTCAAATTAATCAGAAAAGACAAAGAGGGCCATTTCATCCTTATGAAAGTTAAAATTAACCATGAAGTTTTCAAAATCATAAATGATTATGCACCAAACTCTGGTGCACCAAACTTTATAAACACAATTCAAGACACATATTAATCCCAGCACACTAATATTGGGGGTATTCAAAGATACACTGAGCCCCTTGGATAGATCAACTGAACAAAAAAATAAACAGAGAGACATCAGAACTGAACAATACTTTACTCCAAATGGTCCTCACAGACATCTACCAAGTACCAAACACCAGAGAATATTCTTGATACTCAGCACCCCATGGGACATATTCCAAAATTAACCACAAATGGACACAAAAAAAAACCTCAACAAATAAAAAAGGATTAAAATTAGTTCATGCATCAGACCACAGTACAGTAAAGCACAACATCAACACCAATATAAGCCCTAATATCTTTAAGAACATATGGAGACTAAACATCAAACTACTAAATAATGAATGGATCTAGGAAGAAATAAAAGTTTTCCTGGAACTAAACAGAAAATACAACATAACAAAACAATAACTGTTTTTGGATTTTACTTTAAAATCAGTCCCAAGAGGGAAATTTATAACCCTAAGGGAAAAAAAATACCAGAAAGGGAACAAATAAATGAACTAACACTGCAGCTAAAAACACTTGGAAAGGGAAATGACTCTAGATTCAATTGATAAATGATGTATGATATATGGAAAAAGTTTAATAACCATAAAAATAAATAAATAAATAAATAAATAAATAAATAAATAAATAAAACAATTGAGAAACAAAAACCACATGAACCCTAAACCCAAAAGCCAGGGAGAAATAACAAAAATCAGAGCAGAAATTATTGAAATAGAAAAAGAAAACAATAAAAAGACTCAATCCAAAAACCAAAAGCTGGATCTTTAAAGGATAAACAAGATAAATAGACCTCTAGTCCAGTTAACGAAAAGAAAGAACAACTCCAAATCAATAGTATTTGTGATGAAAGGGAAACCTCACAACAATCAAAAGATCTAGACAGTCATACAAGAATATATAAAAAACCTATATTCTACTAAAATTGAAAACCTAAGAGAAATGGATGGATATGTAATCCTGGGAATCAACAAAGCTTTACCAAGAAGAAATTGATAGCTTAAACAGACCCATAATATTTGAAGAAATTGAAAATGAAATAATAAAAAAAAAAACTTCCCACTAAAAAAAATCAAGCCCAGATGTTTTCACCACAGAATTCTATAAAACATTTAAAGAGGTCTACCAACTATTACTACTCAAACTGTTCAGAAGGATACGAACAGAGTGAAATCTTCAAAAATCCTTTTATGAAGCAAGCATCATTCTAATACCAAAACCAGGAAAAGATACAACCAAAAAAGAAAACTATAGCCCAATCTCATTATTGAACATAGATGCAAAATTCTCAACAAAATACTTACAAATCACATACAGACCCACATCACAAAGATTATCCATCATAACCAAGTTGGATTCATACCAGAGATGCCAGGATGGTTCAGCATATATAAATCAATAAATATTATAAAGGACATAAATGAACTGAAAGACAAGACAAAATCCACAGTCATCTCAAAGAAAAAGCCCTTGACAAGATCCAACATCACTTCATGTTTGAAATTCCAGAAGGAATTGGACTGGAGGTAACATTCCTCAACATAATCAAAGTCATATACAACAACCTCACTGCCAATATCATCCTAAATGGAGAAAAATTAGAACCATTCCCTTTAAAGGGAGGAACACTGAAAGGCTGCCCCCTATCACCACTCCTCTACAATATAGTATGTGAAATGCTTCCCAGGGCAATTAGGCAAGAAATTAAACTCATACTATCCCTTTTGGCATATGATATGATGGTTTACCTAAGGGATGCTAAAAACTCCACCAGAAAATTCCTAGTAATGATTAAGAGTTTCAGTAATGTGGTGGGATACAAAACTAACCTAGAAAAATCAGTAGCCTTTCTTTACACCAACAACAAACAACTGGAAAAGGAATATAAAGAGACCTTTCCACTCACTATGGCCTAAAAAATAACCTAGTAGCAAACCTAATCAAAGACAAAAAAGTTATCTACCAAAAAAAATAAAATAAATAAAATAAAATACACCCCTGAAGAAGGAGATTGTAGATGGCATCAAAATATGGACAGACCTCCCATGCTCATGGATTGGAAAAATTATTACAGTAAGTGTCCATTCTACACAAATTAATATACAGATTCAATGTATCCCAATTAAAACCCCCATGAATTTCTTCACAGATTTGGGAAAAATCCTTAAATTCATATGGAAAAAGCAAAAGATTCTGAATATCTAAAGCAATGCTGAGTGAAAAGTGCAATACAGGGGAGGGGTCACTTTACCAGACTTCAAACTATATTACAGGGCTATAGTCATAAAGTCTGCATGGTACTGGTGTAAAAACAGACCCGTTGGCCAATGGAAAAATCTGTAGATCCAAACTTGAGCACAAAAAATTTCAGCCACCTTATATTTGACAAAGGTGCCAAAAAGACTCAGTGGTGGAAAGATAACATCTTCAGCAAATGGTGCTGGCAAAACAGATTCACCATTTGTAGAAGAACAAAATTAAACCCCTACCTCTCACCCTGTATAACATAAATTCCAAATGTATCAAAAACCTCAATGTGAAGCCTAAAACTCTGAAGGTGATAGAAGAAAACACTGGAAGCAACCTTCAAGACAAAGGTGTAGGAAAAGACTTTCTAAATCAAACATCAGACATGCATGAAATAAGGTCAAGACCTCACATGTGGGATGTCATCAAACTCAAAAACTTCTGTACAGCAAAAGAAACAATAAATGAAGTGAAGAGAAAACCCACAAAGATGGAATGAACATTCACCAGTGATATATCTGACAGAGCATTAACATGCAGAATATATAAACTACTCAAAAAACAAAGAAGAAAACAAATGACATTCTCAAATGATGGAATAAAGAGCTGAACAGGAACTTTACTAGTGAGGAAGTAAAGATGGCTGAGAAACTTCTTAAAAATTGTTCAGCATAGTTAATAAGTAAGGGAATGCAAAGTAAACCACTTTAATATCATCTCACTCCAATATGACTGGCTAAGAGAAAGAAAACAAAAGACACCAAATGCTGGAGAGGTTGTGGGGAAAGAGGAACACTCATCCACTGCTGGTAGGAATGTAAACTGGTACAACCACTGTGGAAAGCAGTGCAGAGAAACCTTAAAAGACTCAAAATGAACCTACCACCTGACCCAGTCATACCATATCTGAGTATATACCCACAAGACTCATCCTAATGCAAAAATACATGCACATCTATGTTTATTGCAGCTCTCTTCACAATAGCAAAGAGCTGGAACCAACCCAAATGTCCTCAACTGATGAGTGGATAACAAATGTGGCATATCTACACAATGGAATATTATGCAGTGATAAAGAGGGGGCGTGGTACAATGTAAGGGCTGCGATTGGGGCGAATGGTGAAACTACAGCAATATAGACTGGATGCTTATTTGATCAATTTGATTGTACATACAAGCCCCTCCAGCTGGATGGTGGAAGCCTTGGGCTGTGTGGGTTTGGGCACAACTGCTTGCAAATTGGTTTTACGAGAAGGACCCAAAAGTCTCATCCTACTGCAAAGATACATGCACATCCATGCTTACTGATGCTCTCTTCACAATAGTGAAAAGCTGTAACCAACCCAAATGCCCCTCAACAGACAAGTGGATGACAAAATGTGGTACATCTACACAATGGAGTAGTATTCGGTGGTAAAGAAAGATGACATCATAAACTTTGCAGGTAGGTGAATGGATGGAACTGGAAGCCATTGTGTTAAGTGAAGTAACACAGTCCCAGAAAAACAAACTGTGAATGTCTCCCCTCATTTATGTATGCTAACACCAAGTCCCCAGTGGAAAGGCAAGATGAGCAACATTATTGTTAGAATTTTTTATCTGAAAGCACCTATGTTGTTATAATGTAAATCTCTTAACGGGCTCTAGAATTGACCCACCAGTTATTTTCAGACTGTAATTACTGTATATGGGTGGAAGGGATGTATTCATATTTTAGAGTAATATAAAATTAAAGGAGGAAAATGTGAATTCCTAAATATAATAAAAGACTGAAAGATGCAGGATATTTATGGCAGAATGCATGATCTGGAGTGGGGTGCGGGAAGGGAAAGGGGAATATGTCTAAACTGAACTGAAAAATGATGTCTAAAATACACAAATCACCAATAAAAGCATTATATTAAGAAAAAGATGACATAATGGACTTTGCAGGTGAATGGATGGAACTCCAAGCCATTATGCTAAGTGAAGTAACACAGTCCCAGAAAAGCAAACGACAAATGTTATCCCTCATTTGTGGATGCTAGCACCAAATCCCTAGTTAAAAGGCAAACTGTGCAATGTTAATGTTATATTTCCTTTTATCTGAAAACACCTGTGCTGTTATAATTTGAATCCCTTAAAGGGCTCTCAAATTAACTTACCACTTCTTTTCAGATTTTGTAATTGTGGTATATGGATGATATGTAATAAATTTTTACAGTAATATAAACGTAAAGGGAAAAATGTAAACTCCTAAACATAATTTGGAATTAAGACACAGTTTATTTTCAGAGGTCATAATTTTGGTATACATGTGATGTATATGTATGCATATTTTGGCCCAACACCAATGGGAGGGAACAACAAGGACAAAAGTTCTGGGGCAAAGAACCGACTGAAACAGTTAACTTCTGCCCAAACAATAAAAGTTTGTAGAGAAAAACTTTAAATAGTCTGAGAAAAAGATGCATGACATGTATAGCAGAATGCATAACCTGGGGTGGGGTCAGAGGCATGGCAAGGGACTGTGTCTAAACTGGACTGAGAAATGAAAAATAATAAAAAGTAAATGAAAATTGTGAGACATTAATAAATTACTTATTAATTTCTTTTTACATATCCCCTTTATCAATAAAATTTTAAATATTACAAATCACCTTTGTGTTTAAAATGAATGTATAATAAATGCATATTTAAAATGAATGTATAATGTTAAACTGGATGAATGAGTTTAACTTTTTTTTTTTATAATTTTATTTATTTCTGTATGTGTATGATGTACTGTGTGCATGCAAGTTTGTGCACCCGTGTCGTGCAATGCCGCGGAGGTCAGAAGAGGGTCTCGGATTCCCCTGGAACTGGAGTTCTCCTGGAACTGGAGTTTCAGACGGTTTTCGGCCTCCATGTGGGTGCTGGGGATCGAACCCGGGTCCTCTGTAAGAGAGGTCGGCGCTCTTAACCGCTAATGATATATTTTGCTAGAATAACGTAATCAGTGAATTTGAATTTTCTACTCTATATTACTAGATTTTAGGACTGAACCGTTTAAAGTGTCCCTGTTTTTCATTTGACACTGCTAGCTTCATGTGGGTCCATTTCACTTGTTCTCCTTTCCCCCCCTTAATCCTGCCCTTTTCTCCTATTGCCCTTCCACTATCCTCCCATTTCGAATGATTGCAACCATTCCTCCCATAGAAACACCTGTTGCTGCCTACTAGCCTTACGTCTCAGGTTCCCTCTTTTCTTTTACCTTCCTGGTACCTTTATATCTGTCCTGCAGTTACATCTAAATATATACTAACTTATAAGGACCTCTATTTAATGTGACACATTGAGTAATTATCTTTGTTTGAATGAGCAAAAATTGGAGTTATATACTGGAAGATTGGAAACTTAGCAGTGTCTCTACTACTAAAACAAAATAAACCAAAACAAAATAAAATAAAACACCTTTTCCCCAAGAACCCAATAATTGCTTAATGAATGTTGGGACCCCATATTGGCATGCCACAACTGGCCCAATATTTGACTACACTTTGTAACTTACTTTAATCTTTTTTGTAAGTTTTAATTTATTAATTTTTTGTTTTTCCTGTTCTAAAAATAAATAGCATTTCATTTATTTTTAATCTTTTATTGAAGTTTTGTACATTTCATATATCATTTCTTAGTTCAATCCAGAGGCATTTCCCCTCCATGTCCCCTGCCCCTCTACATTTATGCAGTCTGCCATACATGTCCTGTTTCCCCTCTGAGTCTTTTCAACGTTTTTCAAAGCAGAAGATTTTGTTTTGGGGGGAAGAACTCTACCGCTTCAGTCAATTCCCTGTCCCAGTTCTTTTGTTTTTGTTGTTCCGTCCACTCCGTATTTTTTCTACATATGCATTTATATATGTCACACATGTACTAAAATCATGTCATTTGAAAATAAACTATATGTTATTTCCAAATCTTATTTCTGGGTACATATTTTTCTTTCTAATTTTATATTGCTCTAAAATATGCAAACATACCCTGCACCCTTGTACCAAAATAATAAAGTCTGAAAATAGGTAGTAAGTTAATTCTAGAGCCTGTTAAAAGATTCTCATTCTAAGAGCACAGTTGCTTTTAGATAAAGAGAACTATAACATTAATGTTACGCAGTTTGCCTTACTTGATGCTAGCATCCAGAAATGGGGGATATCATTCATTCATCCTTTGCTTTTCTGGGACTGTGTTAACTCACTTAGCATATCTTCGAGTTGCATTCATTTACCTGCAAAGTTCATGATGTCATCTTTCTTTTTTAAAAACTTTTTAAATTTATTTTTTTATGTGTATGAGTGTACTGTCTGCATGTAGGTTTGTGCACCCGTGTCGTGCAATGCTCTGGAGGTCAGAAGAGGGTCTCAGATTCCCCTGGAACTGGAGTTCTCCTGGAATTGGAGTTACAGGTGGTTCTTAGCCACCATGTGGGTGCTGGTGATAGAACCCGGGTCCTCTGCAAGAGCAGTCGGTGCTCTTAACTGCTAGGCTATCTCTCTAGCCCAATGTCATCTTTCTTTACTGTTACATAGATCTCCATTGTGTAGATGCACCACCTTTTCTCAATCCCCTCGATGGTTGAAGGGCACTTGGGTTGTTTCCAACCCTTTGCTATTGTGAAGAGAGCTCCAATAAACACAGCTGTGCATGTATCTCTGTGGTAGTATAAGTCTTATGGGTATATACCCAGGAGTGGTATGAAGGGGTCAGGTGGTATGCTCATTTTCAATCTTTTAAGGGTTCTCCACACTGCTTTCCATAGTGGTTGTACCAGTTTACATTCCCACTAGCAGTGAATGAGTGTTCCCCTTTCCCCAAAACACCTACAGCATTTAGTATTTGTTTTCTTGTTCCTAACTGGTCTTATTGTAGTGAGATGATATCTTAAAGTGGTTTTCATTTGCATTTCCTTAATTATTAAAGATTTGGAACACTTTTTAAGATGTTTCTTAGCCATTTTTACTTCCTCACTTGTGAAGTCTCTGTTCAGCTCTTTACTCCATCTCTTGAGTATGCCATTTGTTCTTCTTAATTTTTTGAGTAGTTTATATATTCTTGACGTTAATGCTCTTTCAGATGTAACAGTGGTGAAGGTTTCCTCCCACTCTTTGGGTTTTCTCTTTACTTCACTGAATGTTTCTTTTGCTGTACCGAAGCTTTTGAGTTTAATGAGGTCCTACTTGTCAATTGTCAACCTTATGTCCTGTGCAGCTGCTGTCTGATTTAGAAAGTCTTTTCCTTCCTCTATGTCTTATAGGTCGCTGTCAACGTTTTCTTCTGTCACCTTCAGAGTTTCACGTTTCACATTGAGGTCTTTGATCCATTTGGAGTTGATTTCTGGGAGGTTTTGTTTGTTTGTTTTGATCGGGAGGTTTTTTTTATTACATTTTCAATTTCCTCAAATATTATGGTTCTGTTTAAGCTGTCAATCTCCTCCTCGTTAAGCTTTGGTGAATTCCAGGATTTCAGATATTCATCCATTTCACTTAGGTTTGCAAATTTAACAGAGTATAGGTTTTTGAAGTATTCCCATATGATTTTAGGATCTTTTTTCTTGTCCCTTGTGATGTTTCCCTTTTCATCACAAATTCTTTTGGTTTGGAATTGTATTATTGAGGGATGTGTTTCTTCATTTTACCCTATTTTCTGTTTGCATTCTTGGTCTAGGTTTGTGTTTTCACAGTTATACGTTTATTAATTTATCTCTCTAGCTGCTTGGGGATAGATACTCATTCTCTCTGTCCTTTGAATTGCCTCCAGTATTTTCTAAAGGGTTGTTTTTTGTTTTTTGTACATATATACTTTCATTTTGTTTATGTCATGAAAGATTGTTCTTTATCCTTCAACTATAATTGACATTTTTGCTGGGTATAGTAATCTGGGTTGGCATCTGTAGTCATTTAGTACTGAGAATACATTACTCCACGTTCTTCTGGCTTTCATAGTTTGCACTGAGAAGTCAGATATAATTCTGATTGGTTTTCCTTTACAGGTATCTTGCTGTTTTTCTCTTTTGGCTTTCAGTACCTTGTCTTTGTTTTGGGCATCTAGTGTTTTAACTATGATATGGTGTGGGGAATTTCTTTTCTGATCTTGTCTATTTGGAGTTCTATGCACTTCTTGTATGTGTATGTGTTTGTCTCTTTTCAGTTTAGAGAAATTTTCTTCTATTACTATGTTTAAGATCTGATCAACTCCATTGTGGCAGAATTCTCCTTCCTCTATTCCTATGATGTGGAGATTTGGTCTTTTCATAGTGTCCCAGATTTCCTTATTGTTGCACTCTTCTGGTTTTTTTTTTTTTTTTTTTTTTTTTTCATAATTTTTCTTTGAGCTTTCTAGTTTTTCCTTGCTATCTTCCAGGTATGATACTCTATTGTCTGCTTCATCCAGTCTGCTTTTGAGGCTTCCTCCCATTCTTTCCAGTTGATTGGATGATTGTTTGATTTACTTTTTCGTTTCATCCTGTAATTTCTTTGATATGTCCACTTGTTTTGAAGGTTGTCATTCTCTTATTGTAGCTCCTTGTTTCGCTGGTCTGTTTCCCTTTTCATTTCAGCATGGGATCTTTTCATTGTTTATATCTCCTTTTGGAGTTTGTCATTCCTTCCCTCCAGTTCCTTTCTGAGTTCTTCATTTTTTTCCCTTTAGTTCTCTGATTTGTTCTGTATATTCTTTGATTTATTTGATTATGTCTCTGATTTTTCTTCCAACACCCCTGTCCTGGGATCCTTCCAGTGAGATTTTGGTGTAGCAATCTTGTACAAGAGTGCTGGACATTTATTATGTGTTTTCCCATGTTTTTTCTTTGTGTTTTTGGCATGTATGTTTGTTTTATTGTTTGTATTCTGGTGCAAATCTCAAATATTTCTTCGCTGCGTTGAAAACTTAATTTTCTTGCTTCCTACAGATGTGTTTGTTTTCTTCTCCTTGGATTATGGAGGGCTGGTTGTGTCAGGTTTCCCGTTTTCAGTTTCCGTTATGTATTGGGAGGTTCAGCTGGCTCTTCCCTTTCTGGTCTGGAGGTTCTCCAGAATTGCTGATGTAACAATCAGGTCAGGTCCCTGCTGAGCATGCACCTGCTTTGTGCTGGGGTGTTACTATAGCTGTTCTCAATGGGATAACTTCACTGTAGCTCAAGAGGTTTTGGCGGTCAGTTCGCAGGTGGCATCTCGACCTGGTGGGCGTTCATCTGGCTGGGTGATTCCACCCTGCCTCCGTCCATGCTTGGCCAGGTATGGCTGGCTGGCAGGCAACAGACCATGCCCAGGACAGTGATGAGCCTCCCCCCACCACACACCCTGGAGTTGTGCTCACCTATTCCCCAGATGCCAAGCTGCCTCCTCTTGCTGGACCTGTGGGTGTCCAGCTGGCCAGGTGACTCTGCCCTGCCACTGTGCATTCTGGGCCAGGTGTGGCTGGCTGGCAGGCACCAGGCTTTGGCCATGGGAGTGATGAGTTCACCTGGTGTGGTGCTAGCCTATTCCCCAGGTGCCAAGCTGCCTTCTGTCTCTGGCCTGTTGAGTTTCTGGCTCTACTTACTTCAATCTTTACCAGAACTAGAGTGAGCAGATCTAATGTGATTGAAAAATATGTAAGATGGGACATGAGGTTAAGTTAGCTTTCTTTGCCTGCTCCCCTGCCCTTCTACCCTCTTCCATGGGAAGAAACAGGGCTCCGCTGGAGATCTCATGCACCCTCTAAGTGGCTCAATGTCGATGAATCACAGGTAAAAAACATGTACACCAACTGGCACAGTCTCCATAAATTCTCACAAGTGTGTAAGATGTTCAATAGTATTCATCTGCAACAAGTTATATTCTAGTTTCTGCCTAACAGAACAAATATGTCATTTTTTACTCAGATACTACACATTTCTTGTATGTTTAAGATTTCCCTGATTTTTATAATTTCTCTGTGTTCTAATGAATTAAGACTTTTGAATGGTGAACTATAATACTAGGTAGTATTTCAGATAAATATACCAAAAAGCAAGGTCACTTTGTCTTATTACTGGCTTCTAACTCTTTCTGTCTCCTCTCTCTCTCTCTCTCTCTCTCTCTCTCTCTCTCTCTCTCTCCCAGTCACACACACACACACACACACACACACACATACACAATTGTGTGTACAATTACTTTTTACTGAAAGTTATTATGTGATCTTTAATTGTTAACAAAAACTCCTCTTAAAACACGGTGTCCAAGCCGGGCGTGGTGGCGCACGCCTTTAATCCTAGCACTTGGGAGGCAGAGGCAGGCGGATCTTTGTGAGTTCAAGGCCAGCCTGGTGTACAATGTGAGTTCCAGGACAGCTGGGGCTACAGGGAGACCCTGTCTCGAAAAGACCAAAAAACCCAATAAAAAAAAAAAAAAAAAAAAAACACGGTGTCCTATTTTCTGAGTGCTCCATTTTAGGAAATTATGTATGAACACAAACAAAACAATAATTATTTCAAACATTTTACTTTCTCAGTAATGATTAGCGTGTCCATTTCCATTGCACATTTTGTTTTTATTCAGTTTAATAGTATTGAAGAATAAATATTATTAAGTACTAAAGTCAAAAGCTTTATTATAAAAGTAGGTCATAACCCGGCCATTTTTTTATTATTTTAAATTGTATTTTTATATGTGTATGAATGCTGTCTGCATGTAGGTTTGTGCACCCGTGTCGTGCAATGCTGCGGAGGTCAGAAGAGGGTCTCGCATTCCCCTGGAACTGGAGTTCTCCTGGAATTGGAGTTACAGATGGTTCTCAGCCACCAGGTGGGTGCTGGGGATTGAACCCCGCTCCTTTGCAAGAGCAGTCGGTGCTCTTAACCGCTAGGCTATCTCTCCAGCCCCATAACCCGGCCATTTTTAATTTTGAGTCTAATTCCATGTTGATTTTCCCTTATATAAAAAATTAAAAGGAGCAGATACATCAAAATATTATCACAGTTACAAATAAAAGAGGTAAAACATTAAGTACAGAAATATTGTATTTACTACAAAATTCAGAATATCAATTTGTACTTACATAGGATTCTAATTTAATCAACTTCCTTTGTTAATTTTCTGTTTATATTCCTGTAAATTCTGAGTAGTGGTAAACTGAAATCTGTCAGAATATTTTTTTGCATTTTTATTTGTGAGATTAACTAATAGTGAAATATATAACACAAAATAAATAAAAGTTGTGCATACAATATTTAATACTTCATAATATATGTTTAAATGTGTGATTACATTCTGTATAAAATGAAGTAATAATGGATATTACCAGCTCGATGTCATCTACTTGAAAAATAGAATTACTCATATTTTAGATTTTAATTTACTTTTTTTTATTAATTTTATTTATTTCTGTATGTGTATGAATGGTACTGTCTGCATGCAAGTTTGTGCACCCGTGTCGTGCAAGCCAGCAGAGGTCAGAAGAGGGTATCAGATTCCCTGGAACTGGAGTTTCCTGGAATTGGAGTTTCGATGGTTCTTAGCCACCATGGGGTGCGGGATCGAACCGCGTCCTCTGTAAGAGCGGTCGTGCTCTTAACCGCTAGCCATCTCTCAGCCTTTTATTTACTTTTAATATTAATATATTTGCATCATTATTAAGAGTAAATAATACAGAAAAAGCTCCTGTAAGTATATTTATTTAAGTAGATCTTTGATTGAATGTTAAAAATACATTTTCTAGGGGACAGAAATATAATTATTGATTATAATAAGTAATATAACAAGATGAAAGTATACTAAAGAATTAAATTTAGGGGCTATAGAGTTGGTTCAGCAGTTAAGAACATTACTGATTATAATAAGAAAGATAAGATGAGAGTGTACTAAGAATTAATTATAGAGACCAGAAAGATGACTCAGCATTTCAGAACATTGGCTGCTCTTGCAAGAAGATCATGGTTTGAATTCTAGCACCCACATGGAGGCAAAAAATAGTATATAACTGCAGTTCCAGGAGAACCAACCTCCGACCTCCCAGCACTCACACGACATATCACAAATATGACACAACACATATACACATATACACATAAAAATTATTTAAAACACTTAAAAATGAATATAATTTGCTTCATTGAGAATATTTATTAAAATTAATCACAGCATTTGTTGGTATACATATATATATATATATATATATATATATTAATCTCTATATTATAAAAAATGCCATAAGGTATTTTATATAATAAATGATACCAGAGATCGGTAACTCCAACTGAAGGAGAACTCTCATTAGACATATGTAAGTATGGCATCAAGTTCCTGCGATAACAGATCTCAGAATTCTTTTCTTTAAATACTTTTATTGATGATTTCTCTATTTAGGGCTCAGAATTCTTGGATCTCAAGAAAATATAGGTGCTCATACACTTCTCCCTTTGTCTTAAGGCACTCTTTCACTTCCCCCACACTATTCTTCAACTTTTTCATTAATGTTTAGTCATGTTCAAAATTCTTATGAGAAATAAAGTGTTCAAAGAAAAATGAGTAGTAATTTGAAATCTAAAGCCATTAATGACAGCATTTAGAAAATTGTTCAGTAAAAGCAAATGACAGGGAAATTATCTCAGAACTGCATATTTTACATATATATTATATATATATATATATATTATATGCATCAAGAAATAAGAAAGTGACACCACTTTGTAAATTAAATTCCATAAATTAGTCATTTTTATGATGGAGTAGCATTAATCATGCTACAATGAAGCATTGAATGTTAAGACATTTGAATAAAATATGAACCATTTCAAAAATCATTCTACCATGACTTTTTCTTCTACTTTCATTTTCCACATGGGTGATACCATTCATCTTCTTTAAGCATTCTTCTGTCTAGTTAAATAATATGTTCATATTATGATAATGCCTGTCTTACACAGTATATAGTTCTTTGACTAAAGCCTCTGCCTGATTGAAAGGATCATTTCTCATCAATGAAGTCTACAGAGGCATTATGAAAACCTGTAGCTCCCAACCTCTACTTACAATGTGTTAGCTATAAATGTAGAGGATGATGGGGGCTGGAGAGATAGCTCAGCATTAAGAGCCCCAACTGCTATTGCAGAGGACCATGTTCAATACCCACCCACCACTAGCAGTTGGTTGTCTTTATCTCAGTTCAGGGACCCGACACACTCTTCCGACATGCACACACTGCACGACATGTGTGCACAACCTACATGCAGACAGTCACTCATACACAATAAATAATAATGTTTTTAAAAATGTACGGAGATGAATGTGACTATTTTGTGTTAAATATCTACACCAAAGAACTTCTTGGGAGGTTGTACATGGCTGTGAGAATCACAGAAGCGGGTGGGTAATAACTTCAGATAGAGAGAAAATTGTGAATTCTAAATTGGAAATGGAAGTGACTCTTGTGTCCTGAAAGTCTACAGAAATCTTACACACAAGTCTTCACTGTTGTCCTAAGTTCTAAAATTCATTGACATTTATCTATGCAATTTCTCTGTTTCTATGGAATGTCTAATATTATTTAGAAAATGAACATTCTTCTTTAAAAATGTTCTGAAAAATAAGCATTATTCCAATAGCTTCTTAGGAAGGCATGAGCTTCAGCTCTACGCGGGGTCTGGCGGGGGGCAGCTGGGGAGGGTCTCGCTGTGACCCGTCTACGGGTCCCCGGCCCAGAGGGACCGCGCTCGGGTGAGCAGGGTCGCGTTTGCCCTCTGCTCTGGTCCCGGCTGGACTTGTGGGCGGGAACCGGTCTCAGGGGAGACCCATAACGCGCCAGGTCAGGTACACAGCTCTTCAGCTCTAGGAGGGTCTGGCGGGGGGCACTGGGAGAGGGTCCCTCTGTGAACCCGTCTACGGGGTCCCCGGCCCAGAGGGACGGGGCGGGCCTAGATCAGGCACACAATAACCCCCCCCACGCGCCAAGTGAATTGCTAAGAATCCAAGTGGTCTTCCTTTTGGAGAACCTTCAGAACAGAAAGAGAAGACTAACTTAGGCTTCCAACATCCAATATATACACAAACTGAAAACCTGAAACCTAGCAAGTCAATACACCCTAAAAATAAAAACTAAATAAAAAAAATAAAAAAAAAAAGCATCGGAAGGAGGCAAGCAAAACCATCCACTAATATATGAAGAAGTCGTTTGTGACTTGAAACCACAAAAGGGAAACCATTGCCAGGGACACGACGAAGGGACAACATGGAAAAAGCACAGAATAACTCCGCCACACCAGGCCCTACCAAACCGGAGAGATAGTCCAATGGGATCCCCTTGGAGGAGACCAAAGAAACAGAGCTTATGACGAATAATGCAGACATACGCAGAGAAATTAAAGAAAATGAAAAGTCAATGGAACTAAAGAGAGAGAATTAGAAACTCCAAAAAGGACCTAGAGGATACAATGACAAACTTTGGAAAGAACTAAAGGAACAGAAGACAAACTCCAGAAAGAATAGTAGGGGAAAAAACACTAAACTCCGAATCGGTAGTAGAAATACTGAAAAGGAAGCCAACCAAAGAAGAAGGAGAGCACCAAGAATCGAAAATGAAGAAAGGACACAAAGAAGAGATTGAGAGCTCAAAAAGGAATGGAGGTACTAAAAGAAAACACAGGAGGAAACAAAAAGAGGAATAGAAACTCAGTCAAATCAAGAGAGAAGAAAGGAAAAAGCCTCATAGATAGAATGGAGGAAAGCAACAAAGAATATGACCTGGAAGATAACACAGGTGAATTAAAAAGCTCAAATAAAGATTTGAAAAATTTAAAAATAATCAAAAGTGGAACAACCAGGAAATATGGACAACTATGAAAAAAGACCAACCTCCCATCATAGGAAAGAGGAAGGAGAAGAATCTCAAGAGAATAGTATTGACAGATCTTCAACAGAATAATAGAAAATTCCCAAAACTTCCAAAAAAATAGACAGCCCATACAATATACAAGAAGCAACATAGGACCCAAAAGACAAGATCAGAAAGAAACCCCCACGCTCATATCATAGTTAAAATGCTAGATGCCTCAAACAAAGACAAAATTCTGAGGCCAAAAAAGAAAAACAAGTCACACATACAAGGGAAACCCATCAGAATTACAACTGGACTTTCTGCCTCAACCCATGAAAGTCAAGAAGAACGATGGAGCAAAGCATTCCCTGTGTTAAGGAGACTATGATGCCAACCAGAATACTTTACCCAGCAACAAATGTCGACTATACTTAGAAGGATAGAGAAAACATTTCCATGACAAAACAGATGATGGAATAAATGTTGGAAAACCAGCTCTTCATAAAAATCTTGAAGCAATTCAAAAGGGCCTAGGAGAGGAGGAGCACATCCCTCAGCACACTGTAAAGAGAAGTATTAAAAGATAACTGCAAGGAGAAACCTAAACCACTAAATCACGGAATGGATAATAAAGTGAAAGAAGTCATCATCCATCTTTCACATTGTAACCTTAAATATTAATGTGACTAAACCCCCAATCAAAAGGCATAGACTTGTGAGTAATGGATTAGGAAACAAAACCCATCGTATATGCTGTCTACAAGAAACCCATGCTCAATTTTCAAGGATAGGATAGGCAACAACTTAAGGTGAAGGTTTGGAGAAAGTATTCCAAGCAATGGTCCAAAAAGAAGCGGTTGGCTATTCTAAATCAGACAATAGACTTCAAAGGCAAAAGAAATGCAAAAGAGACAAGAGAGGAGCCATTTACATCCTTATTAAAGGAACAATTGATCATGAAGATTGTCACAATCTCATAATATATAGCACACAACTCAGTGCAACACAAACTTTATAAAGACAATTCTTCAGGCATCTCAAGGACAGATTAAACCCCAGCACCCTAATACTAGGGACTTCAATACCCATAGTCCTCTAACAGATCAACAGGACAAAGGTAAACAGAGAGACATCTGAACTAAATGATCTTGGCCCCATATCTTTTGTCCCCAAAATATGAGATATATAAGCTTTTGCTCTCCTTGAGAATGGGTTTCAGTGTGTGAAGCAGCCTAGGCGTGCCTGTTCGAGTGACTTGAAGACCAGTTTAATAAAATTACACCTTATTAAAACTAAATAAGAATAATATATATTACATCCCAAAATATATTTGATTTAGTCCTTCAAATATTTGAGATATTTCTTATTTGTATTAAAGATTTTAACATTTTAAAATTTGATTATTATTCTTATTTTAATGAGTGTATTGCCTTATGAGTATTAAGTGACCTCATGATCATGCAATATCATGGAGGTCGGTTTCCACTGGAACTTGAAGTTATGGACATTGTTTAGAAAATTGTGGGTGCTGCAAATTGAACCTGAATCATCTGAAAAGAGCAGCCAGTCCTCTTAAACGATGACACATCTCTCCAACCACATGTTAACATTTTAAAATTCCAGATATAATCATTAATGTTATTATATGTGTAATGTGCACTCATCATAGTATGTTTAACATAGCAATTAGGAATAAAATCTTTTTAACACTCATCCAGTGTAGAATTATGAAATTTGTTGGCATATTTAGTTTTCTTTTACTTTGATAACTAAACAGCCATGTTTACTCAAGTTATACCAGAAAGTTTGTTTTATTTTAATTACATTGTGGAGATTTCTGTGCATGCTATGTTAGCTCTTCTGCTTTTTGGCTTATGACAAAATATCATTCTGAAATTGTATGTTTTAGCAAAGTTAGTCATTTTGTGTACACTATGTGAAAGAAAGGACAGCAAAAGTCCCTCTGTATTATACAAAGGATAAGTACTTCTGTCTAGGCCCAGCTTTTAAAAGTTACTCCTAATCACAATAGCACTCTGTGCTGGACAGAGGGCTTTTAATACATGGGCCTTTTGGTTGGCATTCAAAATGACAATTATTATTAATATTGCTTACAAAGGAACAAAGCCCATAATACATTACCACACTGAATTAATTTTCTTCTTTATTGAACCAAATATCTCATATAATGCAACTAAGAAGAATGGTTTGTTTTGACTCAATGTTCAGAGTTCATTATATGATATTAGGGAAGTTAGAATGGCAGGGACCATGGCAATGATCACATTGCAAGCCATGGTCAGGAAGCAGAGAAGACAAACACGCAGTAGCTTGCTTCTTTCTCTCTTTTTTATCCAGTTCGGGACTGCTAAAAACAGGAAAGGCCACCCACCTATGGTTATTGTATCATGTTGTCTTCTTATCACAGATTAACCTGAATTTATATTATCCTTCATTGCTATGCTGCAAGTTTCTATCCTCTAATTGATGTTAGTTCTGTCCTACTTCACTGTCAATATGCATCACTACACATACCATGACATAAGAATTGTTTATGGATTTAGGTGTTACATGAAGAAAGTTCCAAGTTTGGGACTGCAGATAGTTCACACTTGTTTTGTTAAGCCATAGATAATAAGGTTTAATGGATGGATTGTCACCATTTTTAGGTCACTGAAATAGTCTATATAAGTAAAGAAAAAATAAAATTCCTGTTGATCTTCTTTGTCTTTCTCTGGTTTGCATAGCTTGATCTCCTTTTTTTTTCCATTAACACACTGTTGAAAAGAGCCATTTTGTATCCAAAAATCTCAATATGCTGTTAACACTTCAGAGATACTAAGTAATATATATTATACATTCTATATGTTAATGAGAACCACATGATAATAAAATCTGATTACTATATGCTACCTTTGAAATTCATGAATAACTGATTGAGGGTTTGCATAAAAAATAAGTTGATTCTTTCTGTATCATGCGTAAAATATTCTCTGGTGGCTATATCTGTTTACAAAATTCATTCATTCTATTTCAGAAAATGTTTTAGGTTTAGTACAAATCAAAGTTATAAGTAACTCCTTAGGAAGAAAACACAGTGAATTAGTATTAGTATGATTTTTTTAGTTAGCTCAACAAAATATGTGGATGTGTCTTGCTACTGAAAGTTCTTTGTGGTGTAAGACTGTAGGAGCATCCTGCTTACAATGTCACAACCAATCTTCCCAATGTTTGAGATATTAAAATACAGTCCTCCGTATGTCAAACTCAAGATCTTATGAGAAATTTTAGATATTTCTGAAGAGAATTGAACAGATCTGGTTGGAAGCCCATTCATCAGAAATGTTGCTGATGTAATGTTTGAACTCCAAGATGAGCCATAGGCAATGCACTAAATGAAGTAGGGTGCTGTGTATACAGTATCACTGTCTATCAAATAAGACTTGATATATTGATTCCATAAAATTGGAATCAATTGATTCATTCAATTTTTACCATGCCTCCTTAGAAAACTTGTATACTTATTTTCTGTTTCAGATTAAAAGTAATGGGTACTTATAAAAAAAAGATTTTTGAAGTGGGAACTGAGAGAGGTTAGTGAGTTAAGAGTACTGGATAATCTACAAAAGGACCAAGGTTCAGTTTCAGATCCCACACAGAACTGGCATCACTCTTTACCTTCAGTTTCAGAGGATCCAGTGATTTCCTCTGGCATCTGCAGGCAATGCACCACTTTTGACACCCCAACACATTGTAGGCAAAATATTTTATTACATAAAATAATAAGTAAATTATATTGAAAATTTATTAATCTTGTGTGTGTGTGGTGTGTGTTGTGTTTGTGTGTGTTGTACCTGTAGTCCAGTGGTGCTATAGTGGAGAGAATGTTATAGGACTAATCAACACATTTCCAATTGGATTTATGTTCCCCTAAATAAAATGTTGCACAAACTTGGGGAATAAGTTACAGGACACAGGGGGCATCCTAATAATAGTTTTCTACTAAATAAGTTAACATGAAGAGCTAATGCCGTTTTTGTTATAACTCTTGTATAATGATGTAAGAGAAGTTGTGTGTGTGTGTGTGTGGTGGTGTGTGTGTGTTTGAAAGATAGGGTCTCCTTTTAGTCCACCTGGCCTGGAGCTCACTATGTAGAGGCAGTCTGGCTTGAACTCACAAGATTCTGCCTGCCGTGCCCTTCCAGAGAGCTGGGTAAAGGCATGCGTCTAAAAAAAACACCCACACCTGTAGATATTCTTTTGCAGAAAGCACTTAAGAACAGTTACCCCTGCTGTCTCTCACAGACCTGTGAAAGTCTGGACTGTCCATTGATCTCTCAGGAAAGAATTTGATCTGGATTTGCCTGAGGTTCCCTCTTCTCAGTCCTGCCCCAGCCCCAATTGTGTGTACATGTCCTGTCCCATGCTTGGGTTATTATAAAAGCCTTGAGTTCCAACATTAAGTTGAGTCCTTTCTTGTTTTTTTTATTATTTTTTAGTATTCTACATATAATGGACACAGTTGTTTGCAGATAACATTGATTTACTCAGTATGTCATACAATTAGGATATTGGTGCATTTTGCAAGTATAATTGGTAATTGGTGCATTTTGCAACTATCTATGTCCAAATTTTGAACAAACCCAAGGTTCCCATAGTCAGTTGGAGAAGCTTGTATTCACAAACATGTTGATCAATCAATCCAGCTTATTCCTGCATTCATGTTCACCCTATCATCTCGCACACCTTACAAATTATACGACGCCTCCCTTTGACCGCAGTTTGTTCCCTGGGTTTGGGAAAGGGGCACAAATGTGTGAGAAGAAAACAGTCTAAAACAGTCTAATTTCTTTGGAGTTGTCATTTGGACTCCAGTCTGTTCAGGTTGTTTTGCTTCATGGGTTGATAGCTTTCCCAGTGATACCTTTTTTAGTCATACTAATAAAGCACAAGCTATTGGATGTACNGGGTGCTGGGGATCGAACCGGCGTCCTCTGTAAGAGCGGTCGGCGCTCTTAACCGCTAGGCTATCTCTCCAGCCCGATTTTATTTACTTTTAATATTAATATATTTGCATCATTATTAAGAGTAAATAATACAGAAAAAGCTCCTGTAAGTATATTTATTTAAGTAGATCTTTGATTGAATGTTAAAAATACATTTTCTAGGGGACAGAAATATAATTATTGATTATAATAAGTAATATAACAAGATGAAAGTATACTAAAGAATTAAATTTAGGGGCTATAGAGTTGGTTCAGCAGTTAAGAACATTACTGATTATAATAAGAAAGATAAGATGAGAGTGTACTAAGAATTAATTATAGAGACCAGAAAGATGACTCAGCATTTCAGAACATTGGCTGCTCTTGCAGAAGATCATGGTTGGAATTCTAGCACCCACATGGAGGCAAAAAATAGTATATAACTGCAGTTCCAGGGTAGCCAACACCCTCTTTTGACTTCTTCAAGCATTTCATAATAAATGTGCATTACATACATGCCAGCTATACACATATACACATAAAAATTTTAAAACATTAAAAAATGAATATAATTTGCTTCATTGAGAATATTTATTAAAATTAATCACAGCATTTGTTGGTATACATATATATATATATATATATATATGCATCAAGAAATAAGAAAGTGACACCACTTTGTAAATTAAATTCCATAAAATTAGTCATTTTTATGATGGAGTAGCATTAATCATGCTACAATGAAGCATTGAATGTTAAGACATTTGAATAAAATATGAACCATTTCAAAAATCATTCTACCATGACTTTTTCTTCTACTTTCATTTTCCACATTGGGTGATAACCATTCATCTTCTTTAAGCATTCTTCTGTCTAGTTAAATAATATGTTCATATTATGATAATGCCTGTCTTACACAGTATATAGTTCTTTGACTAAAGCCTCTGCCTGATTGAAAGGATCATTTCTCATCAATGAAGTCTACAGAAGGCATTATGAAAACCTGTAGCTCCCAACTCTACTTACAATGTGTTAGCTATAAATGTACAGAGATGATGGGGCTGGAGAGATAGCTCAGCAGTTAAGAGCCCCAACTGCTATTGCAGAGGACCATGGTTCAATTACCAGCACCCACATAGCAGTTGGTGTCTTTAACTCCAGTTCTAGGGGAACCCGACACACTCTTCCGACATGCACAGCACTGCACGACATGTGTGCACCAACCTACATGCAGACAGTACACTCATACACATAAAAATAATAATGTTTTTAAAAATGTACGGAGATGAATGTGACTATTTTGTGTTAAATATCTACACCAAAGAACTTCTTGGGAGGTTGTACATGGCTGTGAGAATCACAGAAGCGGGTGGGTAATAACTTCAGATAGAGAGAAATATATGTGAATTCTAAATTGGAAATGGAAGTGACTCTTGTGTCCTGAAAGTCTACAGAAATCTATACACACAAGTCTTCACTGTTGTCCTAAGTTCTAAATTCATTGACATTTATCTATGCAATTTCTCTGTTCTATGGAATGTCTAAGTATTATTTAAAGAAAATGAACATTCTTCTTTAAAAATGTTCTGAAAAATAAGCATTATTCCAATAGCTTCTTAGGAAGGCATGAGCTTCAGCTCTACGCGGGGTCTGGCAGGGGGCAGCTGGGAGAGGGTCTCGCTGTGAACCCGTCTACGGGGTCCCCGGCCCAGAGGGACCGCGCTCGGGTGAGCAGGGTCGCGTTTCCCTCTGCTCTGGTCCCGGCTGGACTTGTGGGCGGGAACCGGGGTCGCAGGGGAGACGCCATAACGCGCCAGGCCAGGTAAACAGCTCCTGAGCTCTAGGCGGGGTCTGGCGGGGGGCAGCTGGGAGAGGGTCTCGCTGTGAACCCGTCTACGGGGTCCCCGGCCAGACGGGACCGGTGCGCGGGCTAGATCAGGGCACACACAATAACCCCCCCCCCCGCGCCAAGTGAATTTCTAAGACTCCAAGTGGTCTTCCTTTTGGAGAAACCTTCAGAACAGAAAGAGAGGAGAAGACTAACTTAGCTTCAACATCCTAATATATAAAAAAAACTGAAAACCTGAAACCTAGCCAAGTTCATAAACCATCCATAAAAAAAAAACAATAATAAAAAAACCAAAAAAAAATAAAAAAAAGCTCATCGGAAGGAGGCACGCAAAACCATCCACTAATATAGTAAAAGGCGTTGTGACTGAACCACAAAAAGGGACCATCAATATTGCCAGGGACACGACGAAGGGACAACATGGGAAGGCACCGGGATACTCCCACACCAAGCAGGGCCCCTCCAAACCTTGGAGGAGACTGGAAATAGCCACAATGGGATCCCCTTGGAGAGACCCAAGGAACAGATCTAAAAGGAATAATTGCAGATCTATACAGAGAAATTAAAGAAAAAAAATGAAAGAACGTCGATCAAGAAAGAAGTCATTTGGCCTACAGAGAGGGAGAATGAAAAAACTTCAAAAAAGGACCTCCCTCCTAGAGGATACAATGACAAACCTTTGAAAAGAACTAAAGGAACAGAATGTACAAACTCCAGAAGGAACTAGAGGGAGAAAGAAAAAAACAAACTCGAAGGAAGTAGAAACACTAAAAGGAAGCCAACCCAAAGAAGAAAGGAAGAAAGGAGCACAGAAGAGAATTTAAGAAGAAGCACAAAGAAGAGATTGAGAAGCTCAAAAAGGAAACAGAATGCGATTTTGGGGTACTAAAGAAAACACAGGAGGAACCAAAAAAGGAATTAGATTACACTAGTCAATCAAGAAGCCCGAAAGGAAACAAAGGTCTCAGCAGAAGCAGAATGGAGGGAAGCAGAACAAAGAAATTAGGCAGACGGGAAGATTTAAACACAGAAGCCAAGGGAAAAGCGCAAATAAGATATGGAAAAATGGTAAGAAAAATACACAAAAGGGAACAAACCAGGACCGCTGGGACATTTGAAAAGACCAAACCTCCGCAGCATAGAAATAGAGGAAGGAGAAGACTCTCAAGAGACTCGTATTTGATCAGATCTTCAACAGAATTAATAGATGAAAATTTTCCCCAAACTAAAAAAAAAAAAAAAAAAAAAAAAAAAAAAAAAAAAAAAAAAAAAAAAAAAAAAAAAAAAAAAAAAAAAAAAAAAAAAAAAAAAGAAAAGAAGAAACACACCCCCCACGCCATCTCATTAGTTTAAAATGCTAGATGGCCAAAACAAAAGACAACATTCTGAGGGCCACAAAAGAAAAAACCAAGTCACATACAAAAGGGAAACCCATCCTAATTACAATGCCTTCTTGCCATCAAACCAATTGAAAGCAAGAAGAGAAAAGAACATGGAGCAAAGCCTTCCCTGTGCTAAGGGACTATGGATGCCAACCCCAGAATACTTTACCCAGCAAAAATGTCGACCTTAGTTGAAGGAGATGCGAGAAAAATCTCCTATGACATAAACAAGATGAAAAAAAAAAAAAAAAAAAAAAAAAAAAAAAAAAAAATACTTGAAGCAATTCAACGGCAGAAGAGAGGCGAGCAACTATCCTCAACCACCTAGGGAAAAAGAAACTAACCAAAAACACAACCATAGGGCAAAATCAAAGGCTAGAGTCCAAATGTATAATTAAAGTGGTGAAAGGTAGCAACATCCATCTTTCAATGTAACCTTAAATATTAATGGGCTACTACTTAAAATCCCCAATCAAAAGGCATAGACTTGGGAGAATGGATTAGAAAAAAAAACCCACTATCTATATGCCTGTCTACAAGAAACCCCATCTCAATTTCAAGGATAGTCGCCAACTTAAGGTGAAGGGTTCGAAGAAAGTATTCCAAGCAAATGGTACCCAAAAAGAAAGCAGGTGTTGGGTTGTTGTGGCTTATTCTAATATCAGACAAAATAGACTTCAAAGCAAAAGAAATCAAAAGAGACAAAGAGGGCCATTACATCCTTATTAAAGGAACAATTGACGATGAAGATTTCACAATCATAAATATATATGCACCAAACATCAGTGCACCAAACTTTATAAAGACAATTCTTCAGGATCTCAAGGCACAGATTAACCCCAGCACACTAATACTAGGGGACTTCAATACCCCATTAAGTCCTCTAGACAGATCAACAGGACAAAGGATAAACAGAGAGACATCTGAACTAAATGACATCTTGGCCCCCTATCTTTTGTCCCCAAAATATGAGATATATAAAGGCTTTTGCTCTCCTTGAGAATGTGTTCAGTTGTGAAGCAGCCTAGGCTTGCCTGTTCAGTGACTTGAGACCAGTTTAATAAAAATATACACCTTATAAAAACTAAATAAGAATAATATAATTACTATCCCCAAAATATATTTGATTAGTCTCTCAAAATAGTTTGAAGAATTTTCTTATTTTTTTATTAAAATATATTTAACATTTTAAAATTGTATTTATTATTCTTATTTTATGAGTGTATTGCCTTTATAGATTTAAGTACACTCATATCATGCAATATCCATGGAGGTCGGTTTCCCTGGAACTGAAGTTATGGACTATTGTTAGAAAATTTGTGGGTGCTGCAAATTGAACCTGAATCATCTAAAAGAGCAGCCAGTCCTCTTAGCCGATGACACATCTCTCCAACCACATATTTAACATTTTAAAATTTCCAAAAATATATCATTCATGTTAGTTATATGTGTATGTGCATCATCATATATGTTTACATAGCAATTAGGAATAAAATCTTTTTAACACTCATCCAGTTAGAATTATGAAAATTTGTTGCATATTTAGTTTTCTTTTACTTTGATAACTATATACAGCCATGTTATACTCAAGTTATACACAGAAAGTTTGTTTATTTTTAATTACATTGTGGAGATTTCTGTGCATGCTATGTTAGCTCTTCTGCTTTTTGGCTTATGACAAAATATCATTCTGAAATTGTATGTTTTAGCAAAGTTAGTCATTTTGTGTACACTATGTGAAAGAAAGGACAGCAAAAGTCCCTCTGTATTATACAAAGGATAAGTACTTCTGTCTAGGCCCAGCTTTTAAAAGTTACTCCTAATCACAATAGCACTCTGTGCTGGACAGAGGGCTTTTAATACATGGGCCTTTGGTTGGCATTCAAAATGCAATTATTATTAATAATTGCTTACAAAGGAACAAAGCCCATAATACATTACCACACTGAATTAATTTTCTTGCTTTTTGAACCAAATATCCCATATAATGCAACTTAAGAGAGAATGGTTTGTTTTGACTCAATGTTCAGAGGTTCATATCATGATTATTAGGAAGTTAGAATGGCAGGGACCAATGGCAGATGATCACATTGCAGCCATGGTCAGGAAGCAGAGGAAGACAAACACCAGTAGCTTGCTTCTTTCTCTTTTTTTATCCAGTTCGGGACTCTAAAACAGGGGAAAGGCCACCCACCTATGTTACTTGTATCATGTGTCTTCTTATCACAATTAACCTAATTTATATTATCCTTCATGGCTATGCTGCAAGTTCTATCCTCTAATTGATGTTAAGTTCTGTCTACTTCACTGTCAATATGCATCACTACACATACCATGACATAAGAAATTGTTATGGCACTTTCAGGTGTTACATGAAGAAAGTTCCAAGTTTGGGACTGCAATATTTCACACTTGTTTTGTAAGCCATAGATAAATATAGTTTATGATGGATTTGTCACCATTTTTGTCACTTAAAATAGTCTATAATGTAAAAGAAAAAATAAGATTCCTGTTATCTTCTTTGCTCTTCTCTCTGGTTTGCATAGCTTGATCTCCTTTTTTTCCCATTAACACACTGTTGAAAAGAGCATTTTGTATCCAAAAATCTCAATATGCTGTTAACACTTCAGAGATACTAAGTAAATAATAATTATAACATTCTAATATTGTTAATGAGAACCACATGATAATAAAATCTGATTACTATATGCTACCTTTGAAAATTCATGAATAACTGATTGAGGGTTTTGCATAAAAATAATGTTATTCTTTCTGTATCATGCTTAAAAATATTCTCTGGTGGCTATATCTGTTTACAAAATATCATATCATTCTATTCAGAAAATGTTTTAGGTTTTAGTACAAATCAAAGTTATAAGTAACTCCTTAGGAAGAAAACACAGTGAATTAGTATTAGTATGATTTTTTTAGTTAGCTCAACAAAATATGTGGATGTGTCTTGCTACTGAAAGTTCTTTGTGGTGTAAGACTGTAGGAGCATCCTGCTTACAATGTCACAACCAATCTTCCCAATGTTTGAGATATTAAAATATAGTCCTTCTATGTCAAACTCAAGATCTTATGAGAAATTTTAGATATTTCTGAAGAGAATTGAACAGATCTGTTGGAAGCCCATTCATCAGAAATGTTGCTGTGTAATGTTGAACTCCAGATGAGCCATAGGCATGCACTAAATGAAGTAGGGTGCTGTGTATACAGTATCACTGGCTATCAAAATAAACTTGATATATTGATTCCATAAAATTGGAATCAATTGATTCATTCAATTTTTACCATGCCTCCTTAGAAAACTTGTATACTTATTTTCTGTTCAGATTAAAAGTAGATGGGTAACTTATAAAAAAAAAAAGATTTTGAAGTGGGAACTGAGAGATGGTTCAGTGGTTAAGAGCACTGGATAATCTTACAAAGGACCAAGGTTCAGTTTCAGATCCCACACAGAACTGGCATCACTCTTTACCTCCAGTTTCAGAGGATCCAGTGATTTCCTCTGGCATCTGCAGGCAATGCACCACTTACACCCCAACACATATGTAGGCAAAATATTTATACATAAAATAAATAAGTAAATTTATATAAAATTCTATTAATCTTGTGTGTGTGTGTGTGTGTGTGTGTGTGTGTAACCTGTAGTCCAGTGGTGCTATAGTGGAGAGAATGTTATAGGACTAATCAACACATTTCCAATTGGATTTATGTTCCCCTAAATAAAATGTTGCACAAACTTGGGGAATAAGTTACAGGACACAGGGGGCATCCTAATAATAGTTTTCTACTAAATAGTTAACTGAGAGCTAATGCCTTTTTGTTATACTCTTGTATAAGATGTAAGAGAATTGTGTGTGTGTGTGTGTGTGTGTGTGTGTGTGTGTGTGTGTTTGAGATAGGGTCTCCTTTTAGTCCCACCTGGCCTGGAGCTCACTATGTAGAGCAGTCTGGCCTTGAACTCACAGAGATCTGCCTGGCCGTGCCTCCAGAGAGCTGGGATTAAAGGCATGCAACACCACACCCTGTAGATATTCTTTTGGCAGAAAGCACTTAAGAACAGTTACCCCTGCTGTCTCTCACAGACCTGTGAAAGTCTGGACTGTCCATTGATCTCTCAGGAAAGAACTTTGATCTGGATTTTAGCCTGAGGTTCCCTCTTCCCAGTTACCTGCCCCAGCCCCCAATTGTGTGTACATGTCCTGTCCCATGCTTGGGTTATTATAAAAGCCTTGAGTTCCAACATTAAAGTTGAGTCCTTGTCTTTTTTTTTTATTATTTTTAAGGTATTCTACAATATAATGACACAGTTGTTTGCAGATAACATTGATGTTACTCAGTATGTCATAATTGGTGCATTTTGCAAGTATAATTGGTAATTGGTGCATTTTGCAACTATCTATGTCCAAATTTTGAACAACCCAAGGTTCCCATAGTCCAGTTGGAGAAGCTTGTATTCACAGGCATGTTGATCAATCAGGAGTCCAGACTATATTCCTGCAATCTCATGATTCACCCCTATCTCTCCACAGCCCTTACAATCTACCACGCCTCCTCTTCCGCAGTTTGTTCCCTGGGCTTTGGGAAAGGGGCACAAGTGTGTGAGAAGAAAACAGTCTAATTTCTTTGGAGTTGTCATTTTGGACTCCAGTCTGTTCAGGTTGTTTCCCTTCATGGATTGACAGCTTTCCCAGTGATACCCTTTTTAGTCATACTAACAAAGCACAAGCTATTGGATGTACAGGCATTTAAGCAGTACCACTTATTATGTCAAGCTAAGCTGTGAGCATAGACACAGATGCTTGGATGGTATGCTAATCCGCAAACTGTGGTTTCTCTATAAAGGGTGACAAGTTCTTATTGTGGCTTATAACATCTCCTAACCACTAGAGGACATAAGCTTGTGGCATCCGCTGTGAGTTATTCCTCCAAGGAGAGAGCTAATAGCCAAATAGATTTGGGATATATATAGACACTTGGCTGCCACTGTTGCACAGTATCTCCAGGCTGTTGAGGTGTAGCTGATATTGACAGAGGAGTCTTGCTTGTCTCAGGGAGACCAATATTTTGCTGTATTGCTTTAGTGGCCTTTGGTACCGGCTTCTCTCGCATTTTTCAGAAGGTCAGTGTATGTAGCATGGTGACGTCTCATAACATTTTTCATGCTCAACAACAGGTCTTTGACAACAAAGGGACTTACTGCCTTTCTCATGCATATATCCCCTTATAGGACTTAAGATTTAATTTGGGGGGGGGGGGTCTGAATCCCCTAGCCAACATCACCTAGGCAGAATAATTCATGCTGATGTCAGCTTTCTTGTAGTAATATATTTGGCTTATTACACAACTTATAAACACACTTTATATTGAATTTGACTCTAGATAGAGAAATATCCTTTCAACAGTTCCTATGCCTTTCAATCATTAATACGTTTATGCCGTTTTTAGGAAATTACCACTGTAACAATTGGCTTAGTTTACAGTTTAGGAGTGGTTCCTACCATTCTTTTTCTTTTTCCTATAAAAGGGGAGAGGTAGGAAGGTTTCTCAGCATCTGGAAGGTAAACTTCATTAGGGCCCCATTGTAAACAGTCAACCCAATATTATTCAGAGAGATGCTCAGTGTCCGTGGACTCAGGCAGTCTGATGGTTCCCTCATTCACTTAATGTTCGGTGGGTTAGCCTCTCTGCTGGCATTTCCCCAGGTCATCCTGCACAGCCAAATTGTAATTTTCAGGCATTTAGATTGGTGATTTTACCTGTGGGAACATGAAATTTTCCCATTTAGTTCAAGATCAGAAAAAATGAAAATTTGTCAATAGGATTTGAACACCAGAGTTTTTCCATTTGTATCCCAGAAAGGATAGTACCCCACCTCTCCCACCTCCCTCTTTTTTTTTTTTGGTTTTTTGTTTTACCTATAGATGCCCAATGTTGATTACACATACCCGTAAACAGGAGGCCAGCATAAGCTTTCCATTAAATTACCCAAACTTGTTCTCATTGACCTGCATGCTACTATTTGGGAAGGAATTAAGCTTAGTTCCTTTAAATTGTCCTTACAAGTAAAAGAAAGTGCTATAATGTGATTGGTGGCGATCAGAAAAATAGATAGGCCCCTGTAACCTTTCTCCCAATAAAATTATAAATAAAACCAATTAACATTTATAATTCCCCCAATTAGTTCAGTTGTCTTACCATTTCACCAAAACCGTACACCTAAATTACTAGATCTAAACAAGTCAACTAGCATTAAAAATATTCTATACTTGGTGGATAAAGCTTGGGCAGAGTTGAGTACCTAAAATAAATTTTTACCCAATAAAACCTTTGCTCTTTAGCACTATATGACTGGACTAGCGACTTCTACTTATTTGGGAAGTAAAAGATTAAGCTTAATTCCTTTAAATTAGTCCTACAAGTAAAAGAAAGTGTTACACTGTGATAGTTGTGCATAACTTTCAGACAAAAATTATCGAGACCCAACCATACCCAAACTATACAATTAAACCATCTTCTACGCATCTTATAATTCGGAATGTAGGGGGCATTGGAATGTTCCAATCAGCAGTTGCATCAAAATAAGCCAGACTATCGCTAGTTTACCATCTCCCAATCGCAGCCCCATCGAATTATACCACTCACCCCTCTCCACAGATTGTTCCTTAGGCTTAGAGATCGGGCAAGGTAGGACAAGAAAGCACAACAGTTTACTTTGTCTGGAGATATCGTTTGGACTCTTAATCAGCGGGGCTGTTTCCTCTGTTGTGGGCCTGAGTACGATTGCCTCAGGGACAGGAGCTTTTCACTCCTACTAATGAAGTATAAATAGATAAGATGTATTTAAACAGTGTAGTTACTATGGTAGGTTACTTTGGTATAGACACAGATGTTTGGGGCTTGGTGTGTTAATCCCTGGATTACTTTTTTTTTTCTGAGAGAGATGACAAGGCCTTACTGTGGCATATAAATCTCCTAATCACTAGAAGTTATAAGCTTGTGGCGACATCCACGAGTTATTTCTCCAAGGAGAGAGCTAATAATCAAATGAAGTTGGGAATATACAGACATAAGACTGCCAATGCTGCACAGTATCTCCAAGCAATTGGGGTGTAGCTGATGTTGGTGGAGGAGTTTTGCTTGACTCAAGGAGACCAACATTTGCTTTATTGGTTCAGTGGCCTTTGGTAACACTCTCTGGTATTCCTGAGACCAACTGTATACTTGTAAGTGAGATCTTGATACAATCCTCCCATGGTTACCTCAGATCATTGACAGCAGGGCGGACCTTACCATCTCTTTTCTTGCAGATATCCCAGTTTACAGGCAATAAGCCTTAACCTTTTCTTTTTTTTGGGGGGGGGGGCGCTTGGGTCGCCTGGCTAGCATCTCCTTGGCAGAATAATCCATTGCTGCTATCAGTGCTCTCTTGTGTTCATTATATGAACTACTTAAAGAGAGTACTTGTCTTTCTGTTCCTTCATGTTAACTGTTCACACAATACATGAGCAGTGCACTGGAGTGCTGGGTCTTCATATGACACCATACAAGGGAATGCTGCCTTGGGAGCACTCACATCTAAAACTATTGCATGCCATTAATTACAGTGAGTTTGCTGCACAGGCGAAGCATTTTGCTTTGCAAAAACATAAAGTTATGTTTCCATAAATTAAACATAAAGACATTTCATATTTCCTTACTGTCATTCCTTATCAAATAACTATCAAATTACACAGCTTGTATTGTGTTAGAATTTTGATTTGAAATAATCCTGTTTTAAGGCCAAAGTGATGGGTTGGCAATTAACAGCACTGGCTGTCCTTGCAGAGTGCCTGGGGTTCAGTTCCCAGCACTAACATGGCAGCTAATAACCATCCAGTCCCAAGATATCTCATTCACTTTTCTGGCATCTACAAGCATGTCATGACACAGGTGAACTTACATACACACAAGCAAAACATTCATACACATAAAATTCAAATAAATTAAAAATTGATTTGAATTTTTGGTAAGTTTCATGAAAAAGAAATATCTTACCATATGATTAGCAAAATGACTGAAGGAATACATGCATATGCCTCAACCTAATAGCCTGAGTTCCATCCACAAAATATGCATGGAAAAGAGAACCAACATCTGTTGGGAGTTGAGAGTTCAGGACTACCAGGTGCAGGCTCCCTGGCTGCCCCCACACCCAGCCTCACTGGGGAGAGCAGCCAATGGGCAAGGTCTATCATGGATGTTTCAGGGTTGAGGCATAGACTATCCAGCCCTCTATTGCAGCTAAGGTGCTATTGCCAATGCCTATCCTAGCTGACCTGGGGCTGAACCTCTACATGCGAGTCTCTGATGATCATTCTCCAGGTGCATGTCTTTCTTTTAGTAGTTCTGCTTGGATACTGCTTAAAGTGTTGTATATGATAAATAAAAGTAGTCCTAGCTACATGCCATTGTCTTTGAAGGTCTTCTTGGGTACTTTTGATGCAAGTAGATGTGATTAATGAAACTGTAATTGCTGAAACTAAATGATTCCCAGGAACTTGTGGTCCTGTGCTATATTTCTATGGTATGGTTCTCCTGCTTTGAGACAAGGTATAAAAACATTGTAATTCTGAGATAGTGTGCCTATCTGGTCATTATAGAGTTTAATGTGCTTGCTTACAGAATAAATGGGTGAAGGGGCTCACTTACGGGAGGTGGGGGACCTTTTCCCTTATGTTCATCCCAGGGTCCCTGCAGGGGCCTCTGTCACCTCTGCTAAGATGGCAACCTCAGGCGATACCAGCCCCCTGGCATGCTCTGTTTATATGCCCTTCACCCCTCCCCCAAAGCCAGCTGGCTGGCTGGGAAGAGTAACATTCCAGTTTACAATCCTGGGCAGGCAGGGACCCTTATCACTGAGAAAGCCTTTAATCCCCAAAGTCAGTCTTTCCCCACACCAGATTTACTTTTCTATTGCTTATAGTTCAGGAGGGGTAAGAGTCCATCACTTTGGGGAGGCATGGTAGAAATTTAAAGAGTGCTCATATATTTGTGTGAACAGGAAGAAAAGAGAATAAACTGGAATTGGGACAGGAAGGGCTCATTCAAATCCCACCCCTTGTGATGGCTTGTTCCAGCAAAGCCTGACTGGTTAAACCTCTGCAAACAGCACCACTGACTTAAGCCAAGTCTTCAAATATTTGGACCCTATGGGATTCATCTCTCATTCAAATCATGACTACCAATTATTACCATTTTTTTTTCTGAAAAACTTACACTGGATGGAAATAAAAGTAGCTGGGCTTATGTGATACCCCTCAAACGCAGTTAGCTAAAAGTTATTAATCACATTCATAATACTCCAAATAACAGTATTTGTTCTCTAAAGAGCTATTCATCAGAATATTTAATACTACAGGAGGGAGAAGACTAGCCTCAGTTTTTATATTATTTGCACCAGAGGGTATGAACTATTATATGCTTGAAACGAATTATATTACCAAACAACCATTTTCAAATATCTAGTCTGTGTTCCTGCAAGGAGAAAATTGATCACCTAATTCTAAGGATAATATAAGATGGTACAATCTTCCTGTACATTGCTCACATGGGTTGTTTATTGATCCTTTCAGATTAAGGAGAAACTAATAAATTAGAAAAGCGTAAGGATTGTTAGAGCATCAGATGCACATTTTACCTCAAGGGAACATAGTTTTTAATCAAGGAGTATATTAAATTGGTCTCCAAATGTGCATGGCTTTAAAATGTATAGAAGCTTCTTACATTAGGTCCTAGATGTTCTGTTTTATCTGCTTCTGCTCATGTTTCTAAGACCACTTCAGATAGTGACAGAAAGTTCAAGGTGGGGATATTTCTGAATAATGGGTAAAATGTAATCATGTTATTTGGCCATCAGTAGACCATCTCTTACTTATCTGGTACTATTTGTTCAAAATTCCTTATCAATTCTTTCATTTATGCCATTAATATTATCTTTCAGATCACACACTATGCATGAGATTTGGCTCTTAAAATCAGCCTTGTACATTTTACTTTGATTTGAGACAGGTGTCACAAAGCTATTCCAGCTGGATTTTACTCTGCTATAGCACTGGCATTGTTAAGCATAAAATCCTCCAGTGTCACCCTCTCTACCATGGGCCTGTAGGCTGTGTCCGAGCTTGGAAATCTAATTCTGACATATGATGGTTCTGATTCTATCATAGAAATTGTATCTAGAGTCTCATATTTCATACACAATCCTAAATTATTTTTTAAACAACCTGCACATCATTTAAACATATTTTGTTTTTCAGACACATAAAATAAGTATTCCCTTTAACAAATATTGTGTCTTATTCTGTATACTTGGGCACACTCTTTGAAGTCTTTTCATATACTTGGGAACATTCTTTGAACTGTTTTTTTTTTTTTTTTTTTTTTCCTTTACCTGGACTCAGACATGTCTTTTTCGACACACCTCTTCATTAAATTGTATAAAATCCCAAAGTACATTTTCACAAATTTATTTTCCTTTTTTTTGTTCTTGAATGCTATCAGATAGGAATTGGCTAAATGTGTTTAAAATAGACATAAGTATTTCCACTCTCTACTAGATATACTTCCATAGGAATGAATAGAGGAAAACCACCAAATTTTATTACTTTGAGTGCAGTAAATGAGAATTAATTCAGTGACCTAATCAAGAAAGACTTTTAATTACCCTAGCAATAGCTGAATCAGCATCATTAGAATGAGCCCAGAGAAATAATCATATCTGATTGTCTTATATTTGTTCTTACACAGAAACAAATTCAGTCCTTGTTAATGTGGTAATGAACCAACCACTGCAATTCTGAGTGTCTTTGATGTTGTTCTTTGGAATCAGTATATTTTAGTAATTTTTCCAATTGGTGATATAAGAGTTACATCCTTTTAAAAGAAAGAATGTTGATGAAGTATAAACAAATGTTTGATATATCATAATTTTTAGCAAATACTCATCCGGTGAGTTTTATAGAGCAGGTGCTTAGAAAGCCTGAGGTTAGAATTTTAAATTTTTTCATATTTACCATATTCTCATAAATCATAGTAAATAATCAATTTATCTCAAGAAATTCTCATAGTATGACCACTAGCTCCAATCTGTCTGCATTGATTAATGAAAGGCATTAGGTCTCTATAAACAATTAATTACATAAGAATTTCTATAAATAATTTTACTTTTAAATTTTAATTAGTTTTGTACAGTTTGTATAATAGGTCTTAATAGAAATTTAGACACCCAACCATATCCATGGCCCCCTAACCCCTCCAAGATGTCGTCTTATTCAGCTAATCAGGTATACCCAGATATTCATGGATACAGATTCATCCACTGGAGTCCAGTCAGCCTAGAGATCAGAAGTAAGCCCTACTCCTGTCACCCACAGGTAATCAGATTCCAGTGGCTCCTAGTCTCAGCCCTGTAACCACCTATTTCTCTTGTTCCACTCTTGGCCCTTGTCTGACTGAATTGGCATGGGTCCTATGCCCAGACTTTGTTCTATTTTAATCATGGGCAGGAAACCTGATAAAAATAAACCTCTTCATTTCCAAGTATCTGTTAAATATTACAGCAAGATCATTCTAAAAGCATATTTTATTTATTTTATTTTATTTTATTTTTTTAGATGTGATTTTTATTTATTTATTTATTTATTTATTTATTTATTTATTTTATTGGTGCTTCATGCATTTCATACATTTTCCAATTCAGATCAGGCATATTTCCCTTTCCCTTCCCCCCTACCCCTACCCCATCCCAGATCATGCATTTTGCCATAACTGTCTCGCATCTTTCTCTCAGTTTTTTATTCCTGGACAAACTGTCAGCCCATGAAAGGAAACAGCCAGAATTGACCAGAGTCCAAGAAAACAGCTACAGAGAGAGTGGACTGTTTTGCTTCTCATCCACTTGTGCCCCTTTCCTAAGCCTAAAAGCATATTTTAAAACCTTTATGTTATTGTGAAAACGTATCTGAGATAACTTTTTGTGGAGAGCGGGCTTTGGCCAAAATGGCGCTTTGGACCCTGGCCAGGTCTTATCGCCTGATTGTCGCCTGACTGCCCAGCTCATTCCCCAGCCAATAAGAGAACTCAAAACCTGAACCCTCATTAGCGTGTCCGCTGACTTCTGTATATTGTGCATACCACTTACAGACCAAGGAGAGACTGCCACAGTGCTCGCATCCTAGCAGGAGGCGGGGTTGAGGGAAGAGGTTATTAGTTGGGGACACTGGAAGGGGGACAAGAGAGTTGATGTAAGAGTTGCCTGAATAAACTGCATCTGGAAGAACAAGAGTGTGTCCTCTCCTTTTTCCTGCCGGCCGGGAACAGCAACAAGGAGAGCGACAACTTTTTATGCCATCTTTTATTCTATTATTGTAAAAGAAACATACCGGGGCTGGAGAGATGGCCTAGCGGTTAAGAGCGCCGACTGCTCTTGCAGAGGACCCGGGTTCGATCCCCAGCACCCACAAGGTGGCTGAGAACCGTCTTTGACTCCAGTTCCAGGGGAAACCAACGTCCTCTTCTGACCTCCGCAGCATTGCACGATACGGGTGCACAGACCTACATGCAGAGAGTATATTCATACACATACAAAAATAAATTTAAAAAATTAAAAAGAATTATACCATTGATGAATCTTGAAAAGAAAAGCACATTTTGTCTCTGACTGGATGTCCTTGTTTGATTTCCAGCAGATGTGTGCATTTTTACCAGGGTTGAGGTGACATTACATGATGCCAAGTGTTTGGCAGAGAAAATTGGTAGCCTCTTGATTAAGACATGCAAACGTGGGGAGACCAGTGTCCCACACCATAATCTCTTTGGAGGCAGGAGCTCTGTGACCTAAGAACTTCCACTAGTCTCCAATTCTGAAAAGATATACCACTCTTCAACATCACCCAAAGTAAGACCAGGTTTTGAGGTGAAAGTCCAGAGGGAGATGTCTCAAAATACTAGAAATAAATCTAGCACAGGAATCTCCCCGCCATTATTTCATATGTGCCCAAAGGGCTCTAAGTCTTACTCCAGAGTTACCTGTTCATTCGTGTTCATTGCTGCAACATTTTTCATAGCTAGGAAATGAAAATAATTTTGATATCCATCAAAGGATGAATGGATAATGTGCGCAGTGACTTGATATTTTAATGATGCACATTTGTGTCATTACAAGTTGGGGCTGGAGAGATGGTTCAGTGGCTAAGAGAGCCAACTGCTCTTTCAGAGGACCCGGGTTTGATTCCCAACATCCACATGGTGACTAAGAACCATCTTTAACTCCAGTTCCAGGGGAATCTGACTCCCTCTTCTGACCTCTGTGGCATTGCACGACAAGGGTGCACCAACCTATTTGCAGACAGTACACTCATACACATAAAAATAATAATTAAAAAAGAAGTTGAGAAATTCTGTAGGGATAATAAAGTGGATTTGACAATTCTGAATTCTTCATTTATGTCACACAGAAGCAGGTAAAAATGTAGAGCTTATCCTACTTTTCTGAACATTAGTCGTGTCACCCTAGGATAAACCAGTTTCAATACACCACCCCTCACCCAAGGCTCCCAGCTTTTCTTTATTCTTCCTTGTTTTCCCACTGGAAGCTTTTTTTTTTTTTNTAACCTTAAGAAAACAAAAATCTAGCTGGGCGTGGTGGCGCACGTGCCTTTAATCTAAGCACTTGTGAAGCAGAGGCAGGCATATGCGTTGGTGAGTTCAAGGCAACCTGGTCTACAGATTGCTTCGAGTACAAGCTTGGGCTATAGGGAGACTCCTTGGAAAAGCAAAAAAAAAAAAAGAAAAAGAGAGAAGAACAAAACCCAGCCAGGTGTGGTGGTGCACACTGTATTCCTACCATTCTGAGGCACCCAAGGCAGAGCCGCCTTGTGAGTTCAAGGCCGGTCTACAGAGTGAGCTCTAGGCTACCTGGGAAGAGAGGGAGACCCTGGTTCCAAAAATCAAAAAACAACAAACAACAAACAAGAAACAAACCTTGTTAATCTGACAAACTGTGTGGCCCTTAAGCATCCAAAAGAAAATAAAACCATAAATAAATAATCAGTAAGGCCTGAGAAATTGTACTGTAGACATAAACATTGAGATTTTAGTAAAAAAGACAAAAAAAAAAGACACTGTTGTTGGCTTTCTTTAAGTCGTTCTACTGGCAAGTGAATCGACTCTTTGTCTAACCACTTGCGTTTGCTATTCTTCAGAGAACATGAGACAAACATTTAAACCCTCCAATAAGACTGAAGACTATGACTACTCCAGGAAATCCACCAACCTTCAATGCCAGATGGATACTACTAAGATATCCAGCTTATGGACTAAGAACTACAGTGATTTCAGCCTCCTCAGAGTAGAGACTGCCATTGTTGTACTCCCTGGGCTGTATCATAGAGGACAGTACAGGAAGATCAAGAAGGATCAAGACGGCACAGGCATTACTGAACTTCATTTGGGGGAACCATGAGGAAGTAAAAACCCCAGTGTGGAGCAATAAGAGCAGATTGATGAGGGGTTTGGGTGTGCCCAAGGAGAAACTTCAAAACACTTCATTGGGAGAATATGACATCGTTTACCAAAAAAAAAAAAAAGCCTCAGAAAAACAAAAAAAAAAAAAAAAAAAAAAAAAAAGAAAAAACTTTTTTTTTTTTTTTTTTTTTTTTTTTTGTTTATTTTTATTTATATAATTATATACATTATACACATATCATATATACATATAAGATGATATATGTGATATATACAAAATAACATATTAGAATGTATATGTACATAGAAAAGCAATATAGTTAGAGATAACAGCATCAAAAGGGGACGAGAAAAAACTTGGAAAGATTCAAAAAAAGATGCAGGACATATACAGCAGAATGCAAGGACCGCAGGTAGGGTTGGGGGCATGGAAAGAGAAGCAACTCTAGATTTGATTTGATTGAGAAATGATGAGTGATGTATGGAAAAAGTTTTATAGCAATAAAAACATACATTAAAAAATAAAAATAGCTTTTTTTTTTTTTTTTTTTTTTTAATCCCAGTACTCAGGAGCAGAGGAAGGCAGATCTCTGTGAGTTTAACCCAGCCTGGTCTACAGAGAGAGCTCCAGCCAGCGGGAAGAAAAGGGAGACTCTGTCTCAAAAATACCAAAAATAAAAAATAAAAAACTAATGTGCTCATACATTATTTGTGTTGTTTCATTTTTGGGTTTCTTACAGTTATACATAAGAATTATATGTTCAATAAGAAGGAACACATATTGGAAAGCAAAAGTATTACTGCTTTTACGTTATCTTCTTTTTGTGAAATCTAAAACCTTAGCACAGTGACTATGAAATAGCCTAAAAGTTTTATTGTGTAACCAGAGTCACATAAGTGCACCATCTATGCATGGACCCAATACACTACTTTGATTAAGAAAAGTATAGTGTTATAATAAAATCACCCTATTTTTTTATTTTAATTTACACAATTATTTTTCCAAATTACCAAAAGAATAGAAGGCATGCATGAACTCTGTACTGGGTTACTGATGAGTTCCAGATTTTCCATAGAAATAACATTTTCTTTTTAAAAAGAGGATTGTAGGAAAGGCTGGAGGGGTGGCTTAGCCGTTAAGAGCACGGACTGATCTTGCCGAGGACCTGGGTTTAAATTGCAGCACCCACATGCTGGCTAAAAATGAGTAATTCCAGATTCAGGGGATCCCATGACCGTTTCTGTCCTTTGTGGTCACTGTATACCATGAGTGTACTTACATACAGACATTCAGTGCAGAAAACTTAGCACAGAATAATATAAAATTTTAAAAATTGTAATGCTGGAGGAAAAAGGAGACTATATCTTCCATGGGCAATATTTTTGTATTAAAAACTTCCAATGTTACATCAAGTATCAAAGGCTGCTTATATCTCACAGTAGAAAAATTACCTCAACATGAAATTCATCCCATTGCATGATTAGATAATCTAAAATGTATTTTAAAGTGCTACAGAAATGACTCGGCTGGTAAACTGCTTGTGAGCCAGCATGAACACCATAGTCCAGATTCTACGATTCGTATTCTTAGAAAGCCGGCCTTTATATCACTACATTTTATCTCCCATGTGATGAAGTCTCCCTCCCACATATCTTTACAAGTTTCCTGACCACTTCAAGTTTTCAAACTGAAACAGCGTTTTTTTTTTTAATAAGTAAAAAAAAATTTTTTAATTTTGTTTTAAATTTATTTTGTAGGGTGGTATGAATGTACGGTCAGCATGTAGGTTTGTGCACCCGTGTCGTGCAATGCGCGTAGGTCAGAAGAGGGTCTCAATTCCCCTGGAACTGAGTGCTCCTGGAATTGGAGTTACAGACGGGTCTTAGCCCATGGTTGTTGCTGTGATTTGAACCCGGGTCCTCTCAAGAGTCCATCGTGCGCTTAAACGCGACTATCGCGCCAGCCCAAATTGAAACGTGTGTATCTTAGATTTCAAAGGTAGCATCCAGATATGAGAGAGAATAGGCAGTTTGTCTTTATGGGTGTGTGTTGTGTCACTCTGGATGATTGTTTCTAATACCATTTAGTCACCTGCATGTTCATATTTTCATTCATTTTAACTTCTGAATAATACTCCGTTGTATAAAAGAATATTGTCATTATCCATTGTCCAGTTGATGATAATCATCCAGGCTTCCAGGCTGTTTCTAGTCCCTGGCTAATGTTATAGAATAGCAAAGAACAAGAATGAGCAGTTATCTCTGTAGTAGAATGGAGAGTGCTTTGTGTACATGGCAAGGAGTGTGATGGCTGGATCTTGTGGCAGATCTATTTCTAATCTACTGTGTGATCCCTCCCTGATTTCCATATTGGTTTCATGGCTTTGCACTCCTACTAGCAGTTACTAACTGTTCCCTTTGCCCACATTATGGCAATTTTGAATGAGAATGTCCCCCAAAAGGATTCAGTATTTAGATATTTTGTCCCCCGTTGGTGGCACTATTCTTGGAAATCTTAGAAGGGTGGTGGAGCTTTGTTGGAGGAAGTACATCATGGGGGGCAGGCTTAGAGAGTCAAAAAGCCTTGCTGCTAGTCTCCGCATGTTCTCTCGTCTGCTTCCTGTGTCCACTTGAAGGTGTGAAACTTGACTTTCTGTTTCAGGCCCAGCCACCATGTCTCCCATCACAATGGACTCTAACTCCCTGGAAACATCATCGTAGCTCAAATAATACTCTTTCTTTTTTTTGTTTTCATAAGGCATTAAGATTTATTGCTTATATAAATACTGTATTGAAAGCCAAGCATTAAGTTTACACACGAAATTAGACAAGTATATACCGCGTTACAAAGCGGTATATACGTGTATAATTTTACAAGTAATAATTTACTGGCTACTGTGATATTTACAAGTTATAATTATACAGTATATACTTTTACAAGGGCAGTGAGACACATTACAGGCCTCCAACATCTATTTAAACAGAACATTTTAAAAACTCTAAACGCTTTCTTTTTTTAATTTTTTTTTAAATTTTAGTTTTTTTTTTATGCGTATGAATGTACTGGCTGCATGTGGGTTTGTGCCCCGGTCGTGCAATGCCGCGATAGGTCAGAAGAAGGCGTCAGCTTCCCCTGGGCTGCTATAAAAGCCATGCACCACCTAACCAAGCAAAAATGTATATATTTTACAAAGCAAGATATTGCATGCCTGCAGTCTTAATCCTGATGAGTTGAAGACAAGAGAAGTTCAAGAGAACTACAAGGTTAGCCATGTAGTTACTCAAATTAGTTAGATCCAGGACACATAACAGTCCTTCTATCAAAAACTAAATTGGAGAATGATTGATGAAGAAACTTGAAGTTGACCAGTGGCTTCCTCATGCATATGCACACACCGACCCCACACATCATTGTGCAGACATACACTAAGAGAGAAACAGATAAAATATGCTTTCAGCTCTGAGTCTGTAAATTATGTAATTATGTTTCTGTGAAGACTTTTCTTTCTTCCTAGTATTAACATTTATGTATAATCACTATAGTATAGATGTTTTTTTATTTCTATATTAAAAAAAACGTCTAGCAAAGCAATCAAATGACTGATATAATTATAATGAGATAGTGAATTAAATTAAAAAATAAGTGCATTGTTGTATTTGATTGAACACTCTCTGCTTTATAGTAATTTTTCACATAGATTATAGAAATTATGCATGTGTAATATTTTCTGTTGTTTCTATCTTAAAATGATATTTAAACACATAAAACAAAATTAAATTAGAACCCATTTTATGATTTTTTTAATTTTTAGGTTATGTGTATGATATAGCTGTCTCTGCATGTACAGGTCTGACAACCCGTTTCGATGCAAGCAAACGGCGAGGTCAGATGAGGGTGTCGGTTCCCCTGGAACTGGATCCTCCGGATTTAGTCAGAGTTCGTCAGCCACCATGTGGGTGCTGGAGGATCGAACCAGCGGCCTCTTCAGAGCAGTCGGTGCTCCTGTTACCCCCAACTAGGGCCCCCCCCTTTTTGTTAATCTCTCCAGCCTCATGAAACCCATTTTAAATACAGAAGGGCACCAGCAATTCCTTTCAATAATTAACTTTTTATTAAATTACTTAGTAATTTTGTCTTTTAACCTTGAATTTATTTCTCAATTTATGGGTTTCAAGTTTTATGGATATCATTGGAATTTAGAAAAAACTCATAGCAGGAACTCCACTTCTGTAGCTCATCAATATTTTCTCTAAGAATTCGGTGAAAAACAAAAAAAAAAAAAAGCCAGATAGATATTAAAAATAAAATTTGAATGATTGGTTAATATGTTATTTGATAATATTCTGCGGGAGAAAATATGTCTTAGTTTTTGAATCATATTTATTCTTTCTAAAAAGACTAGATGTAGGATCTCAGGTTGTACCCAGGGGAAGGAGTTTGAAAGGACGAATCGACCAATAACAAAAAAAGAAGCACATACCAGAAATAACAAAATAAAAGGCATACAAATTAAAAACAATATGTGACTTTTAAAAACGTATATATATACTACAAAACTAGAGGATATCATACTGAGTGAAGTATCCCAGACTCAGAATGAAAAATGCCACATGTTCATTGTAAGCTAAGCTTGATAATAACTATTGAATTCTTACATGTCATTTCAATTGCAAAGCCAAGTATCAGGGAACTAATAAAGGGGAATGGGAGGATTCATGGGGCGACATATCATGCGACTGCCTAATGAAGTGGGAAATTTGAAATTTGAAGTAAGAAGGGTGAACTCGGGTAGGGAAATGGGAAAGCCAGAAAGCAAAAGAGAGAGGAGTCAGGGGAAGGATAATTATCATGAAAAAGTTTAGATATAGACATGTGGACACCTCCCACCACAGAAGCATTTTACTCTATATACATGTTCATTAAAAAGAGACTGAAGAGTTAGTTATATTGGATCACAGGGATATTGCCCTATTAAACAGTATAGGTCAGCAAAGTAAAAGCCTAATGTCAGAAATAGACTCACTGTTTCAAATCTGTTGACCAAGGCTCTCATGGAACTTCAGACAATGCCCGCTATTGTTCCACTCCTTGGTTATGAACCAGAAAATCAGTAAGAACTTTTGTTGAGGAAATCTCATACATGAGCCATAGAACAAAGGTAAATCAAGACGATGCTGACTTCACAATTCAATTCCTGTGGCTAGATTTCATAGTACTGGAAGTGCTATACATGACATATAAAGAGAAAACTAATCATCGACATCATCCAGCTTTTATTCCTGTTAGCTACAGCAACAGCTGGCCTGGCAAAATATGGCCTCTGTAGGGTGCAAATAGTATGAATGTTATGGGAATAACTGACCACATTCTATCTGCATTTAAGGTCTGGTTCATAAATGGAGCTAGAACTTGACAGTGATATCAGGCCCAAAAACTTGTGGATAGACATGCCACAAACCATAGAGGAGAGGCTAAGTATAGTAGACATGTTTTTTTTTTATGGATGTTTTGTGTATTTATACATCATTTCTCAACCATTTCGCATATATCCCCTTCCCTTCCCCCAACTCCAACCCTAACCCATCCCATCCCGGATCATGCATGCTGCCATAACTGTTCCTGCAGCTTTCTCTGGTTTGTTGTTTTTGTTTTTGTTTTCCATTTTTTTTTAACAATAAGTGATAATCTGGTGAGTACAAGCCATCCTTCATGTAAAACCATTTTGGAAGCAGTTGTGCCAACACAAACAGCTCATGGTCCCACAGCCAGCAGGGGGGCTTGTATGGTCAATTCAAGTTGATCAAATGAATGTCCATTCTATAAATGTGTTGCTGTAGTTGCAGCATTCACCCCAATTGCAGCCCTTACATTCTACAAGCCCCCTCTTCCAAAGTTTTTGCCCAAGGCTTAGAAAGGGGCACAGTGGATGAGAAACAAAACTGTCCTATTGCTCTGGAGCCTGTTGTCTTGGTCTCTAGTTAATTCTGTCTGTGTTTCTTTCATGGGCTGCCAGCATGTCCAAGCATAACCTTTCGATCCTACTATGAAGCACAAGCAATTAGAGGTATATAGGTATTTAAAGAGTATAATAGATACCTTTCGATCCTACTAATGAAGCACAATCATTAGATATATAGGTAATTAAAACAGTACTAATGTTATGGTAGGTTATTTTGGTAGAGACACATATGTCTGGATGGCGTCTTAATCCCTGAATTACTTTCATATTTTTTTCCCCCTGAGAGAGATCACAAGGACTTACTGTGGCATATAACATCTAACCTGTAGAGGTTGTAATCTTGTGGCATCAGCCGTGGGTTATCCTTCCAAGGAACAGCCAATAGCCAATTAGATTGGGATATACAAGCATATGCCTGGCCACGCTGCACAGTAGTTCCAGGCAGGTGAGGTGTAGCTGGCTGCTTTTATTAGAGAGAGGAGTCCTTGCTTGACTCAAGGAGGTCCATATTTGCTTTATTGTTTTAGTGGCTTTTGGTAACACTGTCTGATATGCCCAGAGACCACTGTACCTTGCAAGGCGGTCCTCGAAACATCGTTCCCAAGTTTATATCAGGTCTTCAATAGTAGAGCCTTATCTCCTCTCTTCTTGCAGGTATCCCAGTGTTTGGAAGCAAGGAGCCTTTACCTTTTTGGAGCTTGGATCCCCTGCCAACATCTCCCTGGTAGAAAAATCCATTGTTGATATCAGAAGTATGTAAATAGAATTTTGCTTAAGTGGCTAGCTAAGGAGCCTTTAGCATTATATTTTGTTCTGAATAGAAAATAATCCTTTACACAGTTTCTATATTTCTCCATTAGTCAATTAAATAAGGCAGTTTTACAAATGTTACAGAGAATGCCTCTATAACCGCTGGCTCCAATCTACAGCTGGAGAATGACCTCATCATCCTCATATTACTCCTTATTCTATGGGGGGAAGTTTAAGAAACCTCTTTTATTAAAACCTTTGCGGCACCTAGAGGGTAACCTCGTTAGGATGCATTAAAAATCGTTGTTACTAGTAGGATCCAGAGATGGGCCTGATGTCTGCAGCAATCTGAAGCATTTCTTCCATTCAATGCCCAGAGGAGTCAATCCTTCTGCTTGCACTTTCTGGTACAACCTTCTCACGGCAAAGAGGGCATTTTCCTTTCCCACCTTAAGTGGTGGAACTCTGGACTGTTGGAACATATAAATCCTTTCCCGTAGTAGTTTTAAGATTTGCATTTGCAAGGTTTTTTTGACAAAAAGTTTTCGTATCTAGCGATCCCACTTTTTTAATTTAGGTTGTTATTTTTGACCCATGAGTATCAACAATTCAGTGGTATTATACATACGTATAGGGTGGAATCAAGGCACAGATTTTCATCAATTCACCCTAGCTGTTTTGGGTTACTGTATGTTATTAGCTTGAGTAACTTGGGAAACAACTTTATTTTTAAATTAAATCATCCTATAGTTGAAAGAGATTGCTACGAGGTGATACTATATGACAGCAAAATTAATAGAGAAAACATTTGTTTATAATCAATCGAAAGTAATTGGTTCTTCAGTTTTTTAATGAAGCTAATGTGGGCACAGCAATTTATAGCACCATTAACGCAAATGCATTACCGTTTTTATCGGCCTTTAAACAAAGTCAAAGTTTTATAGACATTTTTACTTTACTAAGTCCTAAAACACTAAGTATCCTGTAGACAGAGTCTGGGCAAAACTGGATACTTGTGGAAACCCACTTCAATTAAATATCCACCAATCGAATATACACACGTGTCCCCCTCTCCCACCCCTCCCACCCTTCGAGAATCACTATTTCAGTCGCATTTTCTGATGCAGTCTTTCTGTTTGTGTTCTTTTAATATGCATCCCCTCTCCAGAATAAATTTTTATAACTGGGTTATTGGTACTAGCATCCTCATATGAGAGATACCATTTGGTCGTTTGTTTTGTCTGGGACTGTGTTAACTTCACTTAACAAGATGTCTCTAGCTCCAGCCATTTTACCTGCAAAGTTCATATGTTGTCTTTCTGTCTTTACTGCTCAGAGAATTCCATTGTATTGATGTACCACATTTTCCTCTATCCACTCATTGAGGGGAATTTGGGTTGATTCCAGTTTTTTGGTATTGTGAACAGAGCGGCAATAAATAAATAGCTGTCAGTATCTCTGCAGTAAAAGTCTTTTGGGTATATACGCAGGAGTGTATGACTGGGTCAAATGGCAAACTCATTTTGAGTCTTCTAAAGGTTCTCCACAATGCTTTTTCCATATGCTGCACAATTTGACATTCCCACCAGCAATGGATGAGTGGTTCCCTTTCCTCAACACCCGCTCCACCCAGCAACTTGACATCATTTGTTTCATTGATCCTAACCAGTCTTATTGGAGTAAGACGGATTTAAAGTGGTTTTAAATTTGCTTTCCTTAATTATTTAGCATGTTGAACACTTCTTAAGGTGTTTTCTCACAGCCATCTCTCATTCCTCACCTGGGAGGTCGCTTTTCAGATCTTTGCTCCATCTTCGGAGTGATTCATTTGTTTTCTTCTTTCGTTGGTTTTTGAGTAGCTGGTATACTCTGGAGATTAATGATTTGTCTGAATTATCTCTGGAAGGTTTCCTCCCATTCTGTGGGTTTTTCTCTTCATTTCCTTAATTGTTTCCTTTGATGTACAGATCGTTTGAGTTTAATGAGTCTCATTTGTCAATTGACGATCTTGATTTCTTGTGCATCTGCTGTCCTGAATTTAAAGAAAGTCTTTTCCCTACACCTACGTCTTGTTAGTCTGCTGCCAAGTTTCTCTTCTACCACCTCCAAAGTTTTGGATTTCACGTTGAAGGTCTTTGATCCATTTGGAAGTGACTTTTGTAACAGGGTGAGAGGTAGGATTTAATTTCATTCTTCTACAAGTGTGATCCATTTTTGCCAACACCACTTGTTGAAGATGCTGTCTTTCCTCCAATGTTCTTCTTGGCCTCCTTATCAATATGTAGATGGCTGGAATTGTATGTGGCTCAGGTTTTTGGATCTTCAGTTTTATCCATTGGTCAACAAGGCGGTCCCTGTACACCACTCTCCTTTTCCACATAGTGAGTGAATCCCTTCCTAGACATAAGGCAAGAAAGGAAATTAAAGGAGTTTTCTAATAGGAAAAGAGGAGTCAGTTATCCTTTTTGCTGATGATAAGATTATCTACTTAAGGGATGGCAAGAACTCCACCAGGAAAACTCCTAGAAACGATTATGAGCATTCAGTAAAGGGGTGGGATACAAAATAAACCTAGAAAAAACAGTAGCCTTTCTCTACACCACAAGTTAAGGCCACTGAAGAGAATACAAGGATAGACCTTCCCACTCACAATAGCCTCAAAAACAATAAAATAGCCTATGAACAAACCTAACCAAAAACACTAAGGACCTCTACAACAAAAGTTGTAAACCTCTGAAGAAGGAAATTGAAGAAGGACCAATCAGAAGATGGAAAACCTCCCATGCTCGTGGGTTGGGGAAATAAATATAATAAAAATGTCCATTCTACCTAAACTTGTATACAGATTTATGCAATCCCAATCAAATCCCCAAGAGCTTCTTCACAGGTTTGGGAAAAAAATCCTCAATTTCAATTTGGAAAAGCAAAAGACCCTAATACAGCAACTACTCTGGGGGAAAAGAGCAATAAGGGGGATCCGCTCTTACCAGACATCAAATTATACTACGGGCATATTCATAAAAACAGCTTGGTACTGGCACAAAAACGGACCAGTTGACCAATGGAATAAACTGAGATCCAAACCTGAGCACATACAATTTCAGCGCCCTCATATTTGACAGGTTCTTAAGTATATTTTAGTGATTCACTGTCATATTCATGAATTAATCCATTTCTCAGGCCTCACCAGAAAGACTTCATTTTATAGCAAATTGTAATTATCTTAAAACCCACAATTGGCCTATGTTCAGAGAATAAGAGAGGATGGTGTGATTGTCACTGATTTGGACCCCTATATTATTTTTCCTCCTCCCATGAGTCAGTTATCATTTTGGAAGAGGAAAAGGTAATATTGTAAGAGTCAGAGGAGGTGGATATCCACAAGGAAAGACAATGGAGTTTTCTAAAACACAGAATAACAACACAGATATGGGGAAGAGAGTCAACACTCCCCAACCATACCAGTGGAGCTATCAGTAACCCATAGTTGTGGGAAATGGCAAATCAGTCTATTTTTTAAAAGTGTGTGAAGTGCTGGGTGTGGTGGTGCATGCCTTTAATCTCAGCATTAAGAGACAGTGTCAGATGGATCTCTGTGAGTTTAAGGGCAGCCGGGTCTACATAGTGGGAGTTCTAAGCCTGCTGTGCTACAGGAAGACCCTGCCTCAAAAGGAGAAAATGATGGTGGGACTCTGTAGAACAACCACGCTACAGTGGATGTACCCATAGTGAAGGACATTAGGGAGCAACACATGTGACTCTATAGGTCTTAACATACACATAATATATTCAACATGCAATATATGTATACATATAATACAAATATACCATTATATAGATTTATATATAGAATTATATATTATCTATATATAGATATATAGATTTTTTTTTTTTTTTTATTTTTTAACACTTTTGGGGCTGTAGTGATGGCTTAGCTGTTAAGGGTGCTGACTGCTCTTGAAGAGACCCGGGGGTTTGATCCTCAGAACCCACATGGCGACTGAGAAACCGTCTGTAACTCCAAGTCCAGGAGATTTTCCAGTTCCAGGGAATCTGACACCGTCTTCTGTCCGCTGCGGCATTGCACGACCCGGTGCAACAGACCCACATGCAGGCAGTACATTCATAACACATAGAAAATAAATAAATAAAATAAAAAAAAACAAAACCACAAATATTATCAATTAGTGCATGGAATGTTGTGGAGATTAGTAAGAGAAGTACGCACAGAGGAAGAGATCTAAATATGATTCAAATATGTCATAAAAGTTGAAAAATTATTTTTTAAAAGAAAATAATTTTTTTTTTTTTTTTTTTTTTTTTTTTTTTTTAAAAAAAAAATCCAAAAGTAAAGTTTAACCAGAAATAAATAGTAAATAATTGGCCTGAGAAATTGCCGGCGGGGGCTATAGGAAGACCCTTCCTCAAAAGGAGAAAAGGAGTGTATGACTCTGTAGACAACCAAGCTACAGTGGATGTACCCATATTGAAGGCATTGGGAGCAGCACATTTGACTCTATAGGTCTTAACAATCACACATAATATAGGATCAAATGCTATATGAGACATAGTACAAATATACATGATATATTGAGATATAGAATTTACATATATATATATTATTAAAAACAAATGAATAAATATATAAATATGAGTTCATTCTATAATATAATAATGTTCACTGGGGCTGGGAGAGATGGCCTATGGGTTGTCAGTGTGCTGATGCACTACTTATGAAGAGGACCCCTGTTTGATCTCCAGACCCACTGCACCTGAGACCATCTTTTAACAGCCAAATCTTTTTGGTTCCCAGGAGATTTCCTTCCAGGGGAAATCTGACAACCGTCCTATCTGTCCTCTAGCGCAATTGCCCAACACGGGTGGCCACATACCCACGATGCAGACGAGTACATTCAGTACACATAGAAAAATAAATATAGATAAAATAAAAACAAAAACCAAATATATATATTTTTATATATGTATATATAATTGTGATTATTCAGGGAAGTTTGTAGCAGTCATGTGGTGCAATTATATTTGGGCAAAACACTCATAAAATTGAAAAATTAAATGTTAAAAGAAATAGAAATAAGCTTTCCTATGAGGTGGACTTGATAAAGGGAAGAAAACTTGATTAATCCGCAAATCATATTAGAAATGCAGAGTTAAATTTGCCTGAGAGAAGTTAACTAAGGCAAAGGGGCTAAAACTTAAAAAGGAAACATTGATTAATTTTTTGACAGAATGTGATCTTATTGCCCCCTGGTTCTTAGTGTCAGGGAGTTTGACAGTAACAAGCTGGGATAAATTAGGGAGAGATCTTGATTTTGCGTGGGAGCAAGGCACGCTTAAGTCTGGTACCCGCCCGATATGGAGGCTGGTGCGTGCCTGTTTGGGGGATCAAAAGTGCTGTCCAGCATTGGAAAGAGGGCAGGCAGCCTTGGAGCAGTTACAGGAAGAAAGATCAAAAGGAGATAGTCAAATGGTAGAGAAGGAAATGACCCATCTTGAAAGTTCAGAATCAGATCAGAGTGAACTTGAGGACGAAGAGCAGGATATGTCGGCTGATGAGGTAGAGAGTTTGGTAGAAAGCACGGAGCAAGTGAAGGTTAGTATACAGCCAGCAGGCCCGGGACCTCCGCTACTGCCGACGGCCCCGGGACCCCCTCCACTTTTTGCGGTACCTGGCACTTCGTTTCATCCGGAGTGCTGGAGGGAGATAGCCGCTCAAAATCCAGCCCTATGTTTTCCAGTCTTCCAAAACCAACAGGACAATAACCGTTATCATGAGTCACTCGATTTTAAAATCATAAAAAAATTTGTGGCAAGAATGGTGGAGGCAGCAGGAAAAGTATTTGGTGACCCTGACACTGCCATGCCGCTTGTTAAACAATTGGTATTTGAACAATGTACAAAGGAGTGTAGGCAGGCAATAAACCCTTACAAAAATAAAGGCTTTGAAGTGTGGATGAAGGTCTGTCGGGAATTAGGTGGCCCTCTTACCAATTCTGGCTTAGCAGCTGCAGTCATGCAAATGACAAAAGAGCAGATGGGAATGGGGCAGCTAGGGTGCTTAAACAAATGGTAATTATGGGGCCGGTGCAGCGGGGGCTTCCTTTGCCCTCAGCAATTCCAAGACACTGGCCCATTATAATTATAGACATAAAAGATTGCTTCTTTTCCATTCCCCTTCACTCTCAAGATACGGTAAGATTTGCTTTCACTGTCCCCTCTATAGTCATAACAGTGTTTCAGACCTTTAATGCTTCTTTCAACCTGATTTCTGACAGCAAATATGTTGTTAATATCCTAAAAAAGCTAGAGGTAGTAGGAAAGATCAATCTCAGGTCAGCCATCAGGTCTCTTCTGCATACTTTACACATGCTAATTCTCCAGAGAGAACACCCATTCTTTGTTCCCAGCCCACTAGCCGAAGGCAATGATTCAGTTGATAAGGCGTCCAGAGCTCTGATGTGCTTTCTCTCCTCCCCTCAGGAACTTGCATACACCTTTCATTCCCGCTTTCATGTTAATTCTAAAATGCTTGCCTCTCGATTTCACATCTCTTGAGCCGATGCTTGCGACATTGTAAAAAATTGTCATCAATGTGCCCCACTTCTGCCACAACAGTCCCTTGGGATTAATCCCAGGGGTCTCCTCCCATTCATGTTTCTGTTGATACTGCCTCAGGAATTACACTAAAGGAGTGCCTTCAAAAACAAAAGGGGGGAATAGCCTCTGGCTCTCCTCCAAAGGAAAGACTTGCGATTGCTCTTTTTACTATTAACTTTTTAAATTTAGATAAGCACGGGAGGTCAGCTGCGGACAGGCACACACAAACAGACAACACTTCAAAAGGGCTTGTAATGTGGAAAGACATACTTACAGGAAAATGGTATGGCCCGGACCCAGTCCTAACATGGGCGAGAGGAGCTGTCTGTGTTTTTCCTCAGGATCATCAACAACCTCTTTGGATCCCGGAAAGGCTCACCCGAGTGGTTCAAGATGTGGAAGTGTGGGATGCTCGTGATGATGGTGCCATGGCCCATGGCACCCATTCAGCGCAAGTATTCCCCTGCCTTTTTTACAACCAATGATAACATGGAGGTCCCTTCTTTTTTTTTACCATTAGATGACATATTAGCAGCAGTACAAGAGACCATACACCTGCCCCTAAACGGATTACTGTGCTTCCAACTGATTACTAACATATCCCAGGACAGTGATTGTGTACGTATGCATAACCAGACAGGAGGCTGGTTTGATGCACCCCCTCTGGGGACCAGCCGGTCCAATGCCACATGGCTCAGGGGAGCTTGGCATTTTCAAACCCGTGCCTGTATGCGTATGGCCCCCCTTTGTGTTCCTTGTATATAATGGAAGCTATGAAAGAAATAATGTCGCCTGTGGTAACAGGACTTGTTTCTATGCTTTATGCTGGAATGCTACCACCTTTCCTCTAGCGGTGGTATTCCGTGGCAATCGCAGCATCAGCTGCCATGGCTACAGCTGCAGCAGTTTTCCTGATGTCAACTGTTCAGACAGCGGCTGCATTTAACAATTTGTCGGCTGGTGTTGCTGAGGCTATGACCAATCAACAGAATATTAATAATCATTTCAAAACAGGCATTATGTCACTCAATTAAAGGGTTGATTTGGTGCAGGATCAGCTCTACGTGCTTATACAGATAGCACAATTAGGATGTGAATTTAAACATTCAGGCCTCTGCGTAACTAGTATTCAGTATAATAACTTTTCCCATGCTGCAAATCTATCTAAACAACTTTCTAGCTATCTTCTAGGAAACTGGTCTGAGCAGTTTGAATGATTGGTGACCCAACTAAGAGTGGAAATAGTGACAGTGAATTCAACGCGAGTGGACCTGGACCTTGCCATCGGACTGTCATCCTGGATCTCAACAGCCATGAATCATCTCAAGGAATGGGCGGGGTTGGGATCCTTGGCATGCGTAATGTTGTTCGTATCTTTCCTCTTCCTGTGGTGTCTTTGTAAAATGAGAGTATCTTGACAGCGGAACATGGCTTTACTAGCACAGGCTTTTGCTGCCATTGAAGATGGACATTCCCCACAAGCTTGGCTCTCAATTATGCAAAAATCTTAAAGGTCGTGTCACCCCTGAATGTCTTCACGCTCCTACTCAGAGACGGGCAACTTTCCTTCTACCTAAGGCATGGAACCCTCAGGGCGATGGGGTATCCTATGACGGGTTTAATGAAGGAATGATCCTAAGACAGGGGGTATTGTTGAATTCAGCCATCTGCGGCCTCGAGACCATGCTCTGTTAAAACAAAAAGGGGGAACTGTTGGGAGCTGCGGAGTGCTGCACCTCAAAGATGGCGCCGGTTTCCGCCTCTCACCCCCACAGGGGTGAGCGCTCCATGCAGCAAACATGTCCTTATTTGGTTTGGCCTTGCTGAAGCCCTCTGTTCCGCATAGAGATATCCTATCCTTGAGACCCACGTGGTGGAAGTCGATTGGTTGTGACAGGCCTTATAGGTGGTGAACCGGGAAGGGAAAGAAAGAGAGCGGATGTAAGGGTACCCGAATAAACTGCTCGAGGAAGATCGCTCTCATGTTGCGTCTTCTTTCGCTGGACGAATGGGGTCACGACAACATTACTTTGCATTTAATAAGTGGTAAAATTTTATGCAAAGAATTAAACCAAAAATTATTTTAAAATATACTTCTTTATGGTTTATTATAAAAAAGGTTGGTTTGTGCCTCAATATGTGGTCTATTGTACAACAAACTCTATGGGTTGCTAGTAGAACATATTATTTGGTGCTTGGGTGGAATTCTCAGTATATGTATATGTTAGGTTCATTTGATGCATATCACTTAATTCAAATATTTCTCTCTTAAATCTTTTTCTGGTTGAATAACATTGTAGAGTGTGGAGTACTGACCCCCCCCCCAATGTTACTGAGTTGTAGTTAATCTGTGCCTTGATGTCCAGTGGTACTGTTATGAAATTAGGTGCACCAAAGTTTGGTGCATATATGATTGTAATGTGTCTTGGTCATCTGTTACCTTGATCACAATGAAATGATCTTCTTTATCTCTTCATTTGTTTTAATTAGAAGTCTATTTTGTAAGATATTTGAATAGAAACATCTGTTTGTTTTTTAATGAGAATATCTTGAAATATTGTTTCCATTCTTTCACCCTAAATTTGTACCTATCCTTGAAAGTATGACTAGCTTTTTTTATTGATGCTTTGTGTATTTCATACATCATTTTCCAATTCAGTTCAGGCATATATCCCCTTCCCTTCCTCCCACCCCACCCCTACCCATCCCAGATCATGAATTCTGCTGTAACTTTTCTGCATCTTTCTCTGTTTTGTTTTGTTTTGTTTTCATTTTTTTAACAATAAGTGATAATCTGTGAGTACAAGCATCCTTCATGTAAAACCAATTTTCAAACAGTTGTTCCCAAACCCACACAGCTCATGGGTCCCACCATCCAGCAGGGGGGGTTTGTATGTTCAATCAAGTTGATCAAATGAGTGTCCAGTCTATATTGTTGTAGTTTCACCATTCTCCCCAATCGCAGCCCTTACATTCTACCAAGCCCCCTCTTCTGCATATTGTTCCCTAGGCTTAGAAAAGGGGCACAGGTGGATGAGAAGCAAAACAGTCTACTTTCTCTGGAGCTGATGTCTTGGTCTCTAGTCAATTCTGGCTGTTTTCTTTCATGGGCTGCCAGCTTGTCCAGGCATAACCTTTCGATCCTACTAATGAAGCACATGCAATTAGATATATAGGTATTTAAACAGTATAATATATAGCCTTTA